>JBAIAA010000695.1:0-242826 GCA_037893245.1 Crossaster papposus | reverse complement strand
TATTTCTTATGCACACTTCTTTCCCTTTACATATTTCTTATGCACACTTCTTTCCCTTTACATATTTCTTATGCACACTTCTTTCCCTTTACATATTTCTTATGCACACTTCTTTCCCTTTACATATTTCTTATGCACACTTCTTTCCCTTTACATATTTCTTATGCACACTTCTTTCCCTTTACATATTTCTTATGCACACTTCTTTCCCTTTACATATTTCTTATGCACACTTCTTTCCCTTTACATATTTCTTATGCACACTTCTTTCCCTTTACATATTTCTTATGCACACTTCTTTCCCTTTACATATTTCTTATGCACACTTCTTTCCCTTTACATATTTCTTATGCACACTTCTTTCCCTTTACATATTTCTTATGCACACTTCTTTCCCTTTACATATTTCTTATGCACACTTCTTTCCCTTTACATATTTCTTATGCACACTTCTTTCCCTTTACATATTTCTTATGCACACTTCTTTCCCTTTACATATTTCTTATGCACACTTCTTTCCCTTTACATATTTCTTATGCACACTTCTTTCCCTTTACATATTTCTTATGCACACTTCTTTCCCTTTACATATTTCTTATGCACACTTCTTTCCCTTTACATATTTCTTATGCACACTTCTTTCCCTTTACATATTTCTTATGCACACTTCTTTCCCTTTACATATTTCTTATGCACACTTCTTTCCCTTTACATATTTCTTATGCACACTTCTTTCCCTTTACATATTTCTTATGCACACTTCTTTCCCTTTACATATTTCTTATGCACACTTCTTTCCCTTTACATATTTCTTATGCACACTTCTTTCCCTTTACATATTTCTTATGCACACTTCTTTCCCTTTACATATTTCTTATGCACACTTCTTTCCCTTTACATATTTCTTATGCACACTTCTTTCCCTTTACATATTTCTTATGCACACTTCTTTCCCTTTACATATTTCTTATGCACACTTCTTTCCCTTTACATATTTCTTATGCACACTTCTTTCCCTTTACATATTTCTTATGCACACTTCTTTCCCTTTACATATTTCTTATGCACACTTCTTTCCCTTTACATATTTCTTATGCACACTTCTTTCCCTTTACATATTTCTTATGCACACTTCTTTCCCTTTACATATTTCTTATGCACACTTCTTTCCCTTTACATATTTCTTATGCACACTTCTTTCCCTTTACATATTTCTTATGCACACTTCTTTCCCTTTACATATTTCTTATGCACACTTCTTTCCCTTTACATATTTCTTATGCACACTTCTTTCCCTTTACATATTTCTTATGCACACTTCTTTCCCTTTACATATTTCTTATGCACACTTCTTTCCCTTTACATATTTCTTATGCACACTTCTTTCCCTTTACATATTTCTTATGCACACTTCTTTCCCTTTACATATTTCTTATGCACACTTCTTTCCCTTTACATATTTCTTATGCACACTTCTTTCCCTTTACATATTTCTTATGCACACTTCTTTCCCTTTACATATTTCTTATGCACACTTCTTTCCCTTTACATATTTCTTATGCACACTTCTTTCCCTTTACATATTTCTTATGCACACTTCTTTCCCTTTACATATTTCTTATGCACACTTCTTTCCCTTTACATATTTCTTATGCACACTTCTTTCCCTTTACATATTTCTTATGCACACTTCTTTCCCTTTACATATTTCTTATGCACACTTCTTTCCCTTTACATATTTCTTATGCACACTTCTTTCCCTTTACATATTTCTTATGCACACTTCTTTCCCTTTACATATTTCTTATGCACACTTCTTTCCCTTTACATATTTCTTATGCACACTTCTTTCCCTTTACATATTTCTTATGCACACTTCTTTCCCTTTACATATTTCTTATGCACACTTCTTTCCCTTTACATATTTCTTATGCACACTTCTTTCCCTTTACATATTTCTTATGCACACTTCTTTCCCTTTACATATTTCTTATGCACACTTCTTTCCCTTTACATATTTCTTATGCACACTTCTTTCCCTTTACATATTTCTTATGCACACTTCTTTCCCTTTACATATTTCTTATGCACACTTCTTTCCCTTTACATATTTCTTATGCACACTTCTTTCCCTTTACATATTTCTTATGCACACTTCTTTCCCTTTACATATTTCTTATGCACACTTCTTTCCCTTTACATATTTCTTATGCACACTTCTTTCCCTTTACATATTTCTTATGCACACTTCTTTCCCTTTACATATTTCTTATGCACACTTCTTTCCCTTTACATATTTCTTATGCACACTTCTTTCCCTTTACATATTTCTTATGCACACTTCTTTCCCTTTACATATTTCTTATGCACACTTCTTTCCCTTTACATATTTCTTATGCACACTTCTTTCCCTTTACATATTTCTTATGCACACTTCTTTCCCTTTACATATTTCTTATGCACACTTCTTTCCCTTTACATATTTCTTATGCACACTTCTTTCCCTTTACATATTTCTTATGCACACTTCTTTCCCTTTACATATTTCTTATGCACACTTCTTTCCCTTTACATATTTCTTATGCACACTTCTTTCCCTTTACATATTTCTTATGCACACTTCTTTCCCTTTACATATTTCTTATGCACACTTCTTTCCCTTTACATATTTCTTATGCACACTTCTTTCCCTTTACATATTTCTTATGCACACTTCTTTCCCTTTACATATTTCTTATGCACACTTCTTTCCCTTTACATATTTCTTATGCACACTTCTTTCCCTTTACATATTTCTTATGCACACTTCTTTCCCTTTACATATTTCTTATGCACACTTCTTTCCCTTTACATATTTCTTATGCACACTTCTTTCCCTTTACATATTTCTTATGCACACTTCTTTCCCTTTACATATTTCTTATGCACACTTCTTTCCCTTTACATATTTCTTATGCACACTTCTTTCCCTTTACATATTTCTTATGCACACTTCTTTCCCTTTACATATTTCTTATGCACACTTCTTTCCCTTTACATATTTCTTATGCACACTTCTTTCCCTTTACATATTTCTTATGCACACTTCTTTCCCTTTACATATTTCTTATGCACACTTCTTTCCCTTTACATATTTCTTATGCACACTTCTTTCCCTTTACATATTTCTTATGCACACTTCTTTCCCTTTACATATTTCTTATGCACACTTCTTTCCCTTTACATATTTCTTATGCACACTTCTTTCCCTTTACATATTTCTTATGCACACTTCTTTCCCTTTACATATTTCTTATGCACACTTCTTTCCCTTTACATATTTCTTATGCACACTTCTTTCCCTTTACATATTTCTTATGCACACTTCTTTCCCTTTACATATTTCTTATGCACACTTCTTTCCCTTTACATATTTCTTATGCACACTTCTTTCCCTTTACATATTTCTTATGCACACTTCTTTCCCTTTACATATTTCTTATGCACACTTCTTTCCCTTTACATATTTCTTATGCACACTTCTTTCCCTTTACATATTTCTTATGCACACTTCTTTCCCTTTACATATTTCTTATGCACACTTCTTTCCCTTTACATATTTCTTATGCACACTTCTTTCCCTTTACATATTTCTTATGCACACTTCTTTCCCTTTACATATTTCTTATGCACACTTCTTTCCCTTTACATATTTCTTATGCACACTTCTTTCCCTTTACATATTTCTTATGCACACTTCTTTCCCTTTACATATTTCTTATGCACACTTCTTTCCCTTTACATATTTCTTATGCACACTTCTTTCCCTTTACATATTTCTTATGCACACTTCTTTCCCTTTACATATTTCTTATGCACACTTCTTTCCCTTTACATATTTCTTATGCACACTTCTTTCCCTTTACATATTTCTTATGCACACTTCTTTCCCTTTACATATTTCTTATGCACACTTCTTTCCCTTTACATATTTCTTATGCACACTTCTTTCCCTTTACATATTTCTTATGCACACTTCTTTCCCTTTACATATTTCTTATGCACACTTCTTTCCCTTTACATATTTCTTATGCACACTTCTTTCCCTTTACATATTTCTTATGCACACTTCTTTCCCTTTACATATTTCTTATGCACACTTCTTTCCCTTTACATATTTCTTATGCACACTTCTTTCCCTTTACATATTTCTTATGCACACTTCTTTCCCTTTACATATTTCTTATGCACACTTCTTTCCCTTTACATATTTCTTATGCACACTTCTTTCCCTTTACATATTTCTTATGCACACTTCTTTCCCTTTACATATTTCTTATGCACACTTCTTTCCCTTTACATATTTCTTATGCACACTTCTTTCCCTTTACATATTTCTTATGCACACTTCTTTCCCTTTACATATTTCTTATGCACACTTCTTTCCCTTTACATATTTCTTATGCACACTTCTTTCCCTTTACATATTTCTTATGCACACTTCTTTCCCTTTACATATTTCTTATGCACACTTCTTTCCCTTTACATATTTCTTATGCACACTTCTTTCCCTTTACATATTTCTTATGCACACTTCTTTCCCTTTACATATTTCTTATGCACACTTCTTTCCCTTTACATATTTCTTATGCACACTTCTTTCCCTTTACATATTTCTTATGCACACTTCTTTCCCTTTACATATTTCTTATGCACACTTCTTTCCCTTTACATATTTCTTATGCACACTTCTTTCCCTTTACATATTTCTTATGCACACTTCTTTCCCTTTACATATTTCTTATGCACACTTCTTTCCCTTTACATATTTCTTATGCACACTTCTTTCCCTTTACATATTTCTTATGCACACTTCTTTCCCTTTACATATTTCTTATGCACACTTCTTTCCCTTTACATATTTCTTATGCACACTTCTTTCCCTTTACATATTTCTTATGCACACTTCTTTCCCTTTACATATTTCTTATGCACACTTCTTTCCCTTTACATATTTCTTATGCACACTTCTTTCCCTTTACATATTTCTTATGCACACTTCTTTCCCTTTACATATTTCTTATGCACACTTCTTTCCCTTTACATATTTCTTATGCACACTTCTTTCCCTTTACATATTTCTTATGCACACTTCTTTCCCTTTACATATTTCTTATGCACACTTCTTTCCCTTTACATATTTCTTATGCACACTTCTTTCCCTTTACATATTTCTTATGCACACTTCTTTCCCTTTACATATTTCTTATGCACACTTCTTTCCCTTTACATATTTCTTATGCACACTTCTTTCCCTTTACATATTTCTTATGCACACTTCTTTCCCTTTACATATTTCTTATGCACACTTCTTTCCCTTTACATATTTCTTATGCACACTTCTTTCCCTTTACATATTTCTTATGCACACTTCTTTCCCTTTACATATTTCTTATGCACACTTCTTTCCCTTTACATATTTCTTATGCACACTTCTTTCCCTTTACATATTTCTTATGCACACTTCTTTCCCTTTACATATTTCTTATGCACACTTCTTTCCCTTTACATATTTCTTATGCACACTTCTTTCCCTTTACATATTTCTTATGCACACTTCTTTCCCTTTACATATTTCTTATGCACACTTCTTTCCCTTTACATATTTCTTATGCACACTTCTTTCCCTTTACATATTTCTTATGCACACTTCTTTCCCTTTACATATTTCTTATGCACACTTCTTTCCCTTTACATATTTCTTATGCACACTTCTTTCCCTTTACATATTTCTTATGCACACTTCTTTCCCTTTACATATTTCTTATGCACACTTCTTTCCCTTTACATATTTCTTATGCACACTTCTTTCCCTTTACATATTTCTTATGCACACTTCTTTCCCTTTACATATTTCTTATGCACACTTCTTTCCCTTTACATATTTCTTATGCACACTTCTTTCCCTTTACATATTTCTTATGCACACTTCTTTCCCTTTACATATTTCTTATGCACACTTCTTTCCCTTTACATATTTCTTATGCACACTTCTTTCCCTTTACATATTTCTTATGCACACTTCTTTCCCTTTACATATTTCTTATGCACACTTCTTTCCCTTTACATATTTCTTATGCACACTTCTTTCCCTTTACATATTTCTTATGCACACTTCTTTCCCTTTACATATTTCTTATGCACACTTCTTTCCCTTTACATATTTCTTATGCACACTTCTTTCCCTTTACATATTTCTTATGCACACTTCTTTCCCTTTACATATTTCTTATGCACACTTCTTTCCCTTTACATATTTCTTATGCACACTTCTTTCCCTTTACATATTTCTTATGCACACTTCTTTCCCTTTACATATTTCTTATGCACACTTCTTTCCCTTTACATATTTCTTATGCACACTTCTTTCCCTTTACATATTTCTTATGCACACTTCTTTCCCTTTACATATTTCTTATGCACACTTCTTTCCCTTTACATATTTCTTATGCACACTTCTTTCCCTTTACATATTTCTTATGCACACTTCTTTCCCTTTACATATTTCTTATGCACACTTCTTTCCCTTTACATATTTCTTATGCACACTTCTTTCCCTTTACATATTTCTTATGCACACTTCTTTCCCTTTACATATTTCTTATGCACACTTCTTTCCCTTTACATATTTCTTATGCACACTTCTTTCCCTTTACATATTTCTTATGCACACTTCTTTCCCTTTACATATTTCTTATGCACACTTCTTTCCCTTTACATATTTCTTATGCACACTTCTTTCCCTTTACATATTTCTTATGCACACTTCTTTCCCTTTACATATTTCTTATGCACACTTCTTTCCCTTTACATATTTCTTATGCACACTTCTTTCCCTTTACATATTTCTTATGCACACTTCTTTCCCTTTACATATTTCTTATGCACACTTCTTTCCCTTTACATATTTCTTATGCACACTTCTTTCCCTTTACATATTTCTTATGCACACTTCTTTCCCTTTACATATTTCTTATGCACACTTCTTTCCCTTTACATATTTCTTATGCACACTTCTTTCCCTTTACATATTTCTTATGCACACTTCTTTCCCTTTACATATTTCTTATGCACACTTCTTTCCCTTTACATATTTCTTATGCACACTTCTTTCCCTTTACATATTTCTTATGCACACTTCTTTCCCTTTACATATTTCTTATGCACACTTCTTTCCCTTTACATATTTCTTATGCACACTTCTTTCCCTTTACATATTTCTTATGCACACTTCTTTCCCTTTACATATTTCTTATGCACACTTCTTTCCCTTTACATATTTCTTATGCACACTTCTTTCCCTTTACATATTTCTTATGCACACTTCTTTCCCTTTACATATTTCTTATGCACACTTCTTTCCCTTTACATATTTCTTATGCACACTTCTTTCCCTTTACATATTTCTTATGCACACTTCTTTCCCTTTACATATTTCTTATGCACACTTCTTTCCCTTTACATATTTCTTATGCACACTTCTTTCCCTTTACATATTTCTTATGCACACTTCTTTCCCTTTACATATTTCTTATGCACACTTCTTTCCCTTTACATATTTCTTATGCACACTTCTTTCCCTTTACATATTTCTTATGCACACTTCTTTCCCTTTACATATTTCTTATGCACACTTCTTTCCCTTTACATATTTCTTATGCACACTTCTTTCCCTTTACATATTTCTTATGCACACTTCTTTCCCTTTACATATTTCTTATGCACACTTCTTTCCCTTTACATATTTCTTATGCACACTTCTTTCCCTTTACATATTTCTTATGCACACTTCTTTCCCTTTACATATTTCTTATGCACACTTCTTTCCCTTTACATATTTCTTATGCACACTTCTTTCCCTTTACATATTTCTTATGCACACTTCTTTCCCTTTACATATTTCTTATGCACACTTCTTTCCCTTTACATATTTCTTATGCACACTTCTTTCCCTTTACATATTTCTTATGCACACTTCTTTCCCTTTACATATTTCTTATGCACACTTCTTTCCCTTTACATATTTCTTATGCACACTTCTTTCCCTTTACATATTTCTTATGCACACTTCTTTCCCTTTACATATTTCTTATGCACACTTCTTTCCCTTTACATATTTCTTATGCACACTTCTTTCCCTTTACATATTTCTTATGCACACTTCTTTCCCTTTACATATTTCTTATGCACACTTCTTTCCCTTTACATATTTCTTATGCACACTTCTTTCCCTTTACATATTTCTTATGCACACTTCTTTCCCTTTACATATTTCTTATGCACACTTCTTTCCCTTTACATATTTCTTATGCACACTTCTTTCCCTTTACATATTTCTTATGCACACTTCTTTCCCTTTACATATTTCTTATGCACACTTCTTTCCCTTTACATATTTCTTATGCACACTTCTTTCCCTTTACATATTTCTTATGCACACTTCTTTCCCTTTACATATTTCTTATGCACACTTCTTTCCCTTTACATATTTCTTATGCACACTTCTTTCCCTTTACATATTTCTTATGCACACTTCTTTCCCTTTACATATTTCTTATGCACACTTCTTTCCCTTTACATATTTCTTATGCACACTTCTTTCCCTTTACATATTTCTTATGCACACTTCTTTCCCTTTACATATTTCTTATGCACACTTCTTTCCCTTTACATATTTCTTATGCACACTTCTTTCCCTTTACATATTTCTTATGCACACTTCTTTCCCTTTACATATTTCTTATGCACACTTCTTTCCCTTTACATATTTCTTATGCACACTTCTTTCCCTTTACATATTTCTTATGCACACTTCTTTCCCTTTACATATTTCTTATGCACACTTCTTTCCCTTTACATATTTCTTATGCACACTTCTTTCCCTTTACATATTTCTTATGCACACTTCTTTCCCTTTACATATTTCTTATGCACACTTCTTTCCCTTTACATATTTCTTATGCACACTTCTTTCCCTTTACATATTTCTTATGCACACTTCTTTCCCTTTACATATTTCTTATGCACACTTCTTTCCCTTTACATATTTCTTATGCACACTTCTTTCCCTTTACATATTTCTTATGCACACTTCTTTCCCTTTACATATTTCTTATGCACACTTCTTTCCCTTTACATATTTCTTATGCACACTTCTTTCCCTTTACATATTTCTTATGCACACTTCTTTCCCTTTACATATTTCTTATGCACACTTCTTTCCCTTTACATATTTCTTATGCACACTTCTTTCCCTTTACATATTTCTTATGCACACTTCTTTCCCTTTACATATTTCTTATGCACACTTCTTTCCCTTTACATATTTCTTATGCACACTTCTTTCCCTTTACATATTTCTTATGCACACTTCTTTCCCTTTACATATTTCTTATGCACACTTCTTTCCCTTTACATATTTCTTATGCACACTTCTTTCCCTTTACATATTTCTTATGCACACTTCTTTCCCTTTACATATTTCTTATGCACACTTCTTTCCCTTTACATATTTCTTATGCACACTTCTTTCCCTTTACATATTTCTTATGCACACTTCTTTCCCTTTACATATTTCTTATGCACACTTCTTTCCCTTTACATATTTCTTATGCACACTTCTTTCCCTTTACATATTTCTTATGCACACTTCTTTCCCTTTACATATTTCTTATGCACACTTCTTTCCCTTTACATATTTCTTATGCACACTTCTTTCCCTTTACATATTTCTTATGCACACTTCTTTCCCTTTACATATTTCTTATGCACACTTCTTTCCCTTTACATATTTCTTATGCACACTTCTTTCCCTTTACATATTTCTTATGCACACTTCTTTCCCTTTACATATTTCTTATGCACACTTCTTTCCCTTTACATATTTCTTATGCACACTTCTTTCCCTTTACATATTTCTTATGCACACTTCTTTCCCTTTACATATTTCTTATGCACACTTCTTTCCCTTTACATATTTCTTATGCACACTTCTTTCCCTTTACATATTTCTTATGCACACTTCTTTCCCTTTACATATTTCTTATGCACACTTCTTTCCCTTTACATATTTCTTATGCACACTTCTTTCCCTTTACATATTTCTTATGCACACTTCTTTCCCTTTACATATTTCTTATGCACACTTCTTTCCCTTTACATATTTCTTATGCACACTTCTTTCCCTTTACATATTTCTTATGCACACTTCTTTCCCTTTACATATTTCTTATGCACACTTCTTTCCCTTTACATATTTCTTATGCACACTTCTTTCCCTTTACATATTTCTTATGCACACTTCTTTCCCTTTACATATTTCTTATGCACACTTCTTTCCCTTTACATATTTCTTATGCACACTTCTTTCCCTTTACATATTTCTTATGCACACTTCTTTCCCTTTACATATTTCTTATGCACACTTCTTTCCCTTTACATATTTCTTATGCACACTTCTTTCCCTTTACATATTTCTTATGCACACTTCTTTCCCTTTACATATTTCTTATGCACACTTCTTTCCCTTTACATATTTCTTATGCACACTTCTTTCCCTTTACATATTTCTTATGCACACTTCTTTCCCTTTACATATTTCTTATGCACACTTCTTTCCCTTTACATATTTCTTATGCACACTTCTTTCCCTTTACATATTTCTTATGCACACTTCTTTCCCTTTACATATTTCTTATGCACACTTCTTTCCCTTTACATATTTCTTATGCACACTTCTTTCCCTTTACATATTTCTTATGCACACTTCTTTCCCTTTACATATTTCTTATGCACACTTCTTTCCCTTTACATATTTCTTATGCACACTTCTTTCCCTTTACATATTTCTTATGCACACTTCTTTCCCTTTACATATTTCTTATGCACCTCTTTCCTTTACTATTCTTATGCACACTTCTTTCCCTTTACATATTTCTTATGCACACTTCTTTCCCTTTACATATTTCTTATGCACACTTCTTTCCCTTTACATATTTCTTATGCACACTTCTTTCCCTTTACATATTTCTTATGCACACTTCTTTCCCTTTACATATTTCTTATGCACACTTCTTTCCCTTTACATATTTCTTATGCACACTTCTTTCCCTTTACATATTTCTTATGCACACTTCTTTCCCTTTACATATTTCTTATGCACACTTCTTTCCCTTTACATATTTCTTATGCACACTTCTTTCCCTTTACATATTTCTTATGCACACTTCTTTCCCTTTACATATTTCTTATGCACACTTCTTTCCCTTTACATATTTCTTATGCACACTTCTTTCCCTTTACATATTTCTTATGCACACTTCTTTCCCTTTACATATTTCTTATGCACACTTCTTTCCCTTTACATATTTCTTATGCACACTTCTTTCCCTTTACATATTTCTTATGCACACTTCTTTCCCTTTACATATTTCTTATGCACACTTCTTTCCCTTTACATATTTCTTATGCACACTTCTTTCCCTTTACATATTTCTTATGCACACTTCTTTCCCTTTACATATTTCTTATGCACACTTCTTTCCCTTTACATATTTCTTATGCACACTTCTTTCCCTTTACATATTTCTTATGCACACTTCTTTCCCTTTACATATTTCTTATGCACACTTCTTTCCCTTTACATATTTCTTATGCACACTTCTTTCCCTTTACATATTTCTTATGCACACTTCTTTCCCTTTACATATTTCTTATGCACACTTCTTTCCCTTTACATATTTCTTATGCACACTTCTTTCCCTTTACATATTTCTTATGCACACTTCTTTCCCTTTACATATTTCTTATGCACACTTCTTTCCCTTTACATATTTCTTATGCACACTTCTTTCCCTTTACATATTTCTTATGCACACTTCTTTCCCTTTACATATTTCTTATGCACACTTCTTTCCCTTTACATATTTCTTATGCACACTTCTTTCCCTTTACATATTTCTTATGCACACTTCTTTCCCTTTACATATTTCTTATGCACACTTCTTTCCCTTTACATATTTCTTATGCACACTTCTTTCCCTTTACATATTTCTTATGCACACTTCTTTCCCTTTACATATTTCTTATGCACACTTCTTTCCCTTTACATATTTCTTATGCACACTTCTTTCCCTTTACATATTTCTTATGCACACTTCTTTCCCTTTACATATTTCTTATGCACACTTCTTTCCCTTTACATATTTCTTATGCACACTTCTTTCCCTTTACATATTTCTTATGCACACTTCTTTCCCTTTACATATTTCTTATGCACACTTCTTTCCCTTTACATATTTCTTATGCACACTTCTTTCCCTTTACATATTTCTTATGCACACTTCTTTCCCTTTACATATTTCTTATGCACACTTCTTTCCCTTTACATATTTCTTATGCACACTTCTTTCCCTTTACATATTTCTTATGCACACTTCTTTCCCTTTACATATTTCTTATGCACACTTCTTTCCCTTTACATATTTCTTATGCACACTTCTTTCCCTTTACATATTTCTTATGCACACTTCTTTCCCTTTACATATTTCTTATGCACACTTCTTTCCCTTTACATATTTCTTATGCACACTTCTTTCCCTTTACATATTTCTTATGCACACTTCTTTCCCTTTACATATTTCTTATGCACACTTCTTTCCCTTTACATATTTCTTATGCACACTTCTTTCCCTTTACATATTTCTTATGCACACTTCTTTCCCTTTACATATTTCTTATGCACACTTCTTTCCCTTTACATATTTCTTATGCACACTTCTTTCCCTTTACATATTTCTTATGCACACTTCTTTCCCTTTACATATTTCTTATGCACACTTCTTTCCCTTTACATATTTCTTATGCACACTTCTTTCCCTTTACATATTTCTTATGCACACTTCTTTCCCTTTACATATTTCTTATGCACACTTCTTTCCCTTTACATATTTCTTATGCACACTTCTTTCCCTTTACATATTTCTTATGCACACTTCTTTCCCTTTACATATTTCTTATGCACACTTCTTTCCCTTTACATATTTCTTATGCACACTTCTTTCCCTTTACATATTTCTTATGCACACTTCTTTCCCTTTACATATTTCTTATGCACACTTCTTTCCCTTTACATATTTCTTATGCACACTTCTTTCCCTTTACATATTTCTTATGCACACTTCTTTCCCTTTACATATTTCTTATGCACACTTCTTTCCCTTTACATATTTCTTATGCACACTTCTTTCCCTTTACATATTTCTTATGCACACTTCTTTCCCTTTACATATTTCTTATGCACACTTCTTTCCCTTTACATATTTCTTATGCACACTTCTTTCCCTTTACATATTTCTTATGCACACTTCTTTCCCTTTACATATTTCTTATGCACACTTCTTTCCCTTTACATATTTCTTATGCACACTTCTTTCCCTTTACATATTTCTTATGCACACTTCTTTCCCTTTACATATTTCTTATGCACACTTCTTTCCCTTTACATATTTCTTATGCACACTTCTTTCCCTTTACATATTTCTTATGCACACTTCTTTCCCTTTACATATTTCTTATGCACACTTCTTTCCCTTTACATATTTCTTATGCACACTTCTTTCCCTTTACATATTTCTTATGCACACTTCTTTCCCTTTACATATTTCTTATGCACACTTCTTTCCCTTTACATATTTCTTATGCACACTTCTTTCCCTTTACATATTTCTTATGCACACTTCTTTCCCTTTACATATTTCTTATGCACACTTCTTTCCCTTTACATATTTCTTATGCACACTTCTTTCCCTTTACATATTTCTTATGCACACTTCTTTCCCTTTACATATTTCTTATGCACACTTCTTTCCCTTTACATATTTCTTATGCACACTTCTTTCCCTTTACATATTTCTTATGCACACTTCTTTCCCTTTACATATTTCTTATGCACACTTCTTTCCCTTTACATATTTCTTATGCACACTTCTTTCCCTTTACATATTTCTTATGCACACTTCTTTCCCTTTACATATTTCTTATGCACACTTCTTTCCCTTTACATATTTCTTATGCACACTTCTTTCCCTTTACATATTTCTTATGCACACTTCTTTCCCTTTACATATTTCTTATGCACACTTCTTTCCCTTTACATATTTCTTATGCACACTTCTTTCCCTTTACATATTTCTTATGCACACTTCTTTCCCTTTACATATTTCTTATGCACACTTCTTTCCCTTTACATATTTCTTATGCACACTTCTTTCCCTTTACATATTTCTTATGCACACTTCTTTCCCTTTACATATTTCTTATGCACACTTCTTTCCCTTTACATATTTCTTATGCACACTTCTTTCCCTTTACATATTTCTTATGCACACTTCTTTCCCTTTACATATTTCTTATGCACACTTCTTTCCCTTTACATATTTCTTATGCACACTTCTTTCCCTTTACATATTTCTTATGCACACTTCTTTCCCTTTACATATTTCTTATGCACACTTCTTTCCCTTTACATATTTCTTATGCACACTTCTTTCCCTTTACATATTTCTTATGCACACTTCTTTCCCTTTACATATTTCTTATGCACACTTCTTTCCCTTTACATATTTCTTATGCACACTTCTTTCCCTTTACATATTTCTTATGCACACTTCTTTCCCTTTACATATTTCTTATGCACACTTCTTTCCCTTTACATATTTCTTATGCACACTTCTTTCCCTTTACATATTTCTTATGCACACTTCTTTCCCTTTACATATTTCTTATGCACACTTCTTTCCCTTTACATATTTCTTATGCACACTTCTTTCCCTTTACATATTTCTTATGCACACTTCTTTCCCTTTACATATTTCTTATGCACACTTCTTTCCCTTTACATATTTCTTATGCACACTTCTTTCCCTTTACATATTTCTTATGCACACTTCTTTCCCTTTACATATTTCTTATGCACACTTCTTTCCCTTTACATATTTCTTATGCACACTTCTTTCCCTTTACATATTTCTTATGCACACTTCTTTCCCTTTACATATTTCTTATGCACACTTCTTTCCCTTTACATATTTCTTATGCACACTTCTTTCCCTTTACATATTTCTTATGCACACTTCTTTCCCTTTACATATTTCTTATGCACACTTCTTTCCCTTTACATATTTCTTATGCACACTTCTTTCCCTTTACATATTTCTTATGCACACTTCTTTCCCTTTACATATTTCTTATGCACACTTCTTTCCCTTTACATATTTCTTATGCACACTTCTTTCCCTTTACATATTTCTTATGCACACTTCTTTCCCTTTACATATTTCTTATGCACACTTCTTTCCCTTTACATATTTCTTATGCACACTTCTTTCCCTTTACATATTTCTTATGCACACTTCTTTCCCTTTACATATTTCTTATGCACACTTCTTTCCCTTTACATATTTCTTATGCACACTTCTTTCCCTTTACATATTTCTTATGCACACTTCTTTCCCTTTACATATTTCTTATGCACACTTCTTTCCCTTTACATATTTCTTATGCACACTTCTTTCCCTTTACATATTTCTTATGCACACTTCTTTCCCTTTACATATTTCTTATGCACACTTCTTTCCCTTTACATATTTCTTATGCACACTTCTTTCCCTTTACATATTTCTTATGCACACTTCTTTCCCTTTACATATTTCTTATGCACACTTCTTTCCCTTTACATATTTCTTATGCACACTTCTTTCCCTTTACATATTTCTTATGCACACTTCTTTCCCTTTACATATTTCTTATGCACACTTCTTTCCCTTTACATATTTCTTATGCACACTTCTTTCCCTTTACATATTTCTTATGCACACTTCTTTCCCTTTACATATTTCTTATGCACACTTCTTTCCCTTTACATATTTCTTATGCACACTTCTTTCCCTTTACATATTTCTTATGCACACTTCTTTCCCTTTACATATTTCTTATGCACACTTCTTTCCCTTTACATATTTCTTATGCACACTTCTTTCCCTTTACATATTTCTTATGCACACTTCTTTCCCTTTACATATTTCTTATGCACACTTCTTTCCCTTTACATATTTCTTATGCACACTTCTTTCCCTTTACATATTTCTTATGCACACTTCTTTCCCTTTACATATTTCTTATGCACACTTCTTTCCCTTTACATATTTCTTATGCACACTTCTTTCCCTTTACATATTTCTTATGCACACTTCTTTCCCTTTACATATTTCTTATGCACACTTCTTTCCCTTTACATATTTCTTATGCACACTTCTTTCCCTTTACATATTTCTTATGCACACTTCTTTCCCTTTACATATTTCTTATGCACACTTCTTTCCCTTTACATATTTCTTATGCACACTTCTTTCCCTTTACATATTTCTTATGCACACTTCTTTCCCTTTACATATTTCTTATGCACACTTCTTTCCCTTTACATATTTCTTATGCACACTTCTTTCCCTTTACATATTTCTTATGCACACTTCTTTCCCTTTACATATTTCTTATGCACACTTCTTTCCCTTTACATATTTCTTATGCACACTTCTTTCCCTTTACATATTTCTTATGCACACTTCTTTCCCTTTACATATTTCTTATGCACACTTCTTTCCCTTTACATATTTCTTATGCACACTTCTTTCCCTTTACATATTTCTTATGCACACTTCTTTCCCTTTACATATTTCTTATGCACACTTCTTTCCCTTTACATATTTCTTATGCACACTTCTTTCCCTTTACATATTTCTTATGCACACTTCTTTCCCTTTACATATTTCTTATGCACACTTCTTTCCCTTTACATATTTCTTATGCACACTTCTTTCCCTTTACATATTTCTTATGCACACTTCTTTCCCTTTACATATTTCTTATGCACACTTCTTTCCCTTTACATATTTCTTATGCACACTTCTTTCCCTTTACATATTTCTTATGCACACTTCTTTCCCTTTACATATTTCTTATGCACACTTCTTTCCCTTTACATATTTCTTATGCACACTTCTTTCCCTTTACATATTTCTTATGCACACTTCTTTCCCTTTACATATTTCTTATGCACACTTCTTTCCCTTTACATATTTCTTATGCACACTTCTTTCCCTTTACATATTTCTTATGCACACTTCTTTCCCTTTACATATTTCTTATGCACACTTCTTTCCCTTTACATATTTCTTATGCACACTTCTTTCCCTTTACATATTTCTTATGCACACTTCTTTCCCTTTACATATTTCTTATGCACACTTCTTTCCCTTTACATATTTCTTATGCACACTTCTTTCCCTTTACATATTTCTTATGCACACTTCTTTCCCTTTACATATTTCTTATGCACACTTCTTTCCCTTTACATATTTCTTATGCACACTTCTTTCCCTTTACATATTTCTTATGCACACTTCTTTCCCTTTACATATTTCTTATGCACACTTCTTTCCCTTTACATATTTCTTATGCACACTTCTTTCCCTTTACATATTTCTTATGCACACTTCTTTCCCTTTACATATTTCTTATGCACACTTCTTTCCCTTTACATATTTCTTATGCACACTTCTTTCCCTTTACATATTTCTTATGCACACTTCTTTCCCTTTACATATTTCTTATGCACACTTCTTTCCCTTTACATATTTCTTATGCACACTTCTTTCCCTTTACATATTTAACTCGAGGGCTTGTTCCCACATCATGTGTTTATTTCTTATGCACACTTCTTTCCCTTTACATATTTCTTATGCACACTTCTTTCCCTTTACATATTTCGTATGCACACTTCTTTCCCTTTACATATTTCTTATGCACAATTCTTTCCCTTTACATATTTCTTATGCACACTTCTTTCCCTTTACATATTTCTTATGCACACTTCTTTCCCTTTACATATTTCTTATGCACACTTCTTTCCCTTTATTATTTCTTATGCACACTTCTTTCCCTTTACATATTTCTTATGCACACTTCTTTCCCTTTACATATTTCTTATGCACACTTCTTTCCCTTTACATATTTCTTATGCACACTTCTTTCCCTTTACATATTTCTTATGCACACTTCTTTCCCTTTACATATTTCTTATGCACACTTCTTTCCCTTTACATATTTAACTCGAGGGCTTGTTCCCACATCATGTGTTTATTTCTTATGCACACTTCTTTCCCTTTACATATTTAACTCCAGGGCTTGTTCCCACATCATGTGTTTATTTCTTATGCACACTTCTTTCTCTTTACATATTTCTTATGCACACTTCTTTCCCTTTACATATTTCTTATGCACACTTCTTTCCCTTTACATATTTCTTATGCACACTTCTTTCCCTTTACATATTTCTTATGCACACTTCTTTCCCTTTACATATTTCTTATGCACACTTCTTTCCCTTTACATATTTCTTATGCACACTTCTTTCCCTTTACATATTTCTTATGCACACTTCTTTCCCTTTACATATTTCTTATGCACACTTATTTCCCTTTACATATTTCTTATGCACACTTCTTTCCCTTTACATATTTCTTATGCACACTTCTTTCCCTTTACATATTTCTTATGCACACTTCTTTCCCTTTACATATTTCTTATGCACACTTCTTTCCCTTTACATATTTCTTATGCACACTTCTTTCCCTTTACATATTTCTTATGCACACTTCTTTCCCTTTACATATTTCTTATGCACACTTCTTTCCCTTTACATATTTCTTATGCACACTTCTTTCCCTTTACATATTTCTTATGCACACTTCTTTCCCTTTACATATTTCTTATGCACACTTCTTTCCCTTTACATATTTCTTATGCACACTTCTTTCCCTTTACATATTTCTTATGCACAATTCTTTCTCTTTACATATTTAACTCGAGGGCTTGTTCCCACATCATGTGTTTATTTCTTATGCACACTTCTTTCCCTTTACATATTTAACTCTAGGGCTTGTTCCAACATCATGTGTTTATTTCTTATGCACACTTTTTTCCCTTTACATATTTCTTATGCACACTTCTTTCCCTTTACATATTTCTTATGCACACTTCTTTCCCTTTACATATTTAACTCGAGGGCTTGTTCCCACATCATTTGTTTATTTCTTATGCACACTTCTTTCCCTTTACATATTTCTTATGCACACTTCTTTCCCTTTACATATTTCTTATGCACACTTCTTTCCCTTTACATATTTCTTATGCACACTTCTTTCCCTTTACATATTTCTTATGCACACTTCTTTCCCTTTACATATTTCTTATGCACACTTCTTTCCCTTTACATATTTCTTATGCACAATTCTTTCCCTTTACATATTTCTTATGCACACTTCTTTCCCTTTACATATTTCTTATGCACACTTCTTTCCCTTTACATATTTCTTATGCACACTTCTTTCCCTTTATTATTTCTTATGCACACTTCTTTCCCTTTACATATTTCTTATGCACACTTCTTTCCCTTTACATATTTCTTATGCACACTTCTTTCCCTTTACATATTTCTTATGCACACTTCTTTCCCTTTACATATTTCTTATGCACACTTCTTTCCCTTTACATATTTCTTATGCACACTTCTTTCCCTTTACATATTTAACTCGAGGGCTTGTTCCCACATCATGTGTTTATTTCTTATGCACACTTCTTTCCCTTTACATATTTCTTATGCACACTTCTTTCCCTTTACATATTTCTTATGCACACTTCTTTCCCTTTACATATTTCTTATGCACAATTCTTTCCCTTTACATATTTCTTATGCACACTTCTTTCCCTTTACATATTTCTTATGCACACTTCTTTCCCTTTACATATTTCTTATGCACACTTCTTTCCCTTTATTATTTCTTATGCACACTTCTTTCCCTTTACATATTTCTTATGCACACTTCTTTCCCTTTACATATTTCTTATGCACACTTCTTTCCCTTTACATATTTCTTATGCACACTTCTTTCCCTTTACATATTTCTTATGCACACTTCTTTCCCTTTACATATTTCTTATGCACACTTCTTTCCCTTTACATATT
Source organism: Crossaster papposus (assembly GCA_037893245.1). Classification (NCBI taxonomy): domain Eukaryota; kingdom Metazoa; phylum Echinodermata; class Asteroidea; order Velatida; family Solasteridae; genus Crossaster; species Crossaster papposus. The sequence goes on along the minus strand of JBAIAA010000695.1, from coordinate 222,707 downwards.
TAACTCGAGGGCTTGTTCCCACATCATGTGTTTATTTCTTATGCACACTTCTTTCCCTTTACATATTTAACTCCAGGGCTTGTTCCCACATCATGTGTTTATTTCTTATGCACACTTCTTTCTCTTTACATATTTCTTATGCACACTTCTTTCCCTTTACATATTTCTTATGCACACTTCTTTCCCTTTACATATTTAACTCGAGGGCTTGTTCCCACATCATGTGTTTATTTCTTATGCACACTTCTTTCCCTTTACATATTTCTTATGCACACTTCTTTCTCTTTACATATTTCTTATGCACACTTCTTTCCCTTTACATATTTCTTATGCACACTTCTTTCCCTTTACATATTTCTTATGCACACTTCTTTCCCTTTACATATTTCTTATGCACACTTCTTTCCCTTTACATATTTCTTATGCACACTTCTTTCCATTTACATATTTCTTATGCACACTTCTTTCCCTTTACATATTTCTTATGCACACTTCTTTCCATTTACATATTTCTTATGCACACTTCTTTCCCTTTACATATTTCTTATGCACACTTCTTTCCCTTTACATATTTCTTATGCACACTTCTTTCCCTTTACATATTTCTTATGCACACTTCTTTCCCTTTACATATTTCTTATGCACACTTCTTTCCCTTTACATATTTATTATGCACACTTCTTTCCCTTTACATATTTATTATGCACACTTCTTTCCCTTTACATATTTCTTATGCACACTTCTTTCCCTTTACATATTTCTTATGCACACTTCTTTCCCTTTACATATTTCTTATGCACACTTCTTTCCCTTTACATATTTCTTATGCACACTTCTTTCCCTTTACATATTTATTATGCACACTTCTTTCCCTTTACATATTTCTTATGCACACTTCTTTCCCTTTACATATTTAACTCGAGGGCTTGTTCCCACATCATGTGTTTATTTCTTATGCACACTACTTTCCCTTTACATATTTAACTCGAGGGCTTGTTCCCACATCATGTGTTTATTTCTTATGCACACTTCTTTCCCTTTACATATTTCTTATGCACACTTCTTTCCCTTTACATATTTCTTATGCACACTTCTTTCCCTTTACATATTTAACTCGAGGGCTTGTTCCCACATCATGTGTTTATTTCTTATGCACACTTCTTTACCTTTACATATTTCTTATGCACACTTCTTTCCCTTTACATATTTCTTATGCACACTTCTTTCCCTTTACATATTTCTTATGCACACTTCTTTCCCTTTACATATTTCTTATGCACACTTCTTTCCCTTTACATATTTCTTATGCACACTTCTTTCCCTTTACATATTTCTTATGCACACTTCTTTCCCTTTACATATTTCTTATGCACACTTCTTTCCCTTTACATATGTCTTATGCACACTTCTTTCCCTTTACATATTTCTTATGCACACTTCTTTCCTTTTACATATTTCTTATGCACACTTCTTTCCCTTTACATATTTCTTATGCACACTTCTTTCCCTTTACATATTTCTTATGCACACTTCTGTCCCTTTACATATTTCTTATGCACACTTCTTTCACTTTACATATTTCTTATGCACACTTCTTTCCCTTTACATATTTCTTATGCACACTTCTTTCCCTTTACATATTTCTTATGCACACTTCTTTCCCTTTACATATTTCTTATGCACACTTCTTTCCCTTTACATATTTCTTATGCACACTTCTTTCCCTTTACATATTTCTTATGCACACTTCTTTCCCTTTACATATTTCTTATGCACACTTCTTTCCCTTTACATATTTCTTATGCACACTTCTTTCCCTTTACATATTTCTTATGCACACTTCTTTCCCTTTACATATTTCTTATGCACACTTATTTCCCTTTACATATTTCTTATGCACACTTCTTTCCCTTTACATATTTCTTATGCACACTTCTTTCCCTTTACATATTTCTTATGCACACTTCTTTCCCTTTACATATTTCTTATGCACACTTCTTTTCCTTTACATATTTATTATGCACACTTCTTTCCCTTTACATATTTCTTATGCACACTTCTTTCCCTTTACATATTTCTTATGCACACTTCTTTCCCTTTACATATTTCTTATGCACACTTCTTTCCCTTTACATATTTCTTATGCACACTTCTTTCCCTTTACATATTTCTTATGCACACTTCTTTCCCTTTACATATTTCTTATGCACACTTCTTTCCCTTTACATATTTCTTATGCACACTTCTTTCCCTTTACATATTTCTTATGCACACTTCTTTCCCTTTACATATTTCTTATGCACACTTCTTTCCCTTTACATATTTCTTATGCACACTTCTTTCCCTTTACATATTTCTTATGCACACTTCTTTCCCTTTACATATTTCTTATGCACACTTCTTTCCCTTTACATATTTCTTATGCACACTTCTTTCCCTTTACATATTTCTTATGCACACTTCTTTCCCTTTACATATTTCTTATGCACACTTCTTTCCCTTTACATATTTCTTATGCACACTTCTTTCCCTTTACATATTTCTTATGCACACTTCTTTCCCTTTACATATTTCTTATGCACACTTCTTTCCCTTTACATATTTCTTATGCACACTTCTTTCCCTTTACATATTTCTTATGCACACTTCTTTCCCTTTACATATTTCTTATGCACACTTCTTTCCCTTTACATATTTCTTATGCACACTTCTTTCCCTTTACATATTTCTTATGCACACTTCTTTCCCTTTACATATTTCTTATGCACACTTCTTTCCCTTTACATATTTCTTATGCACACTTCTTTCCCTTTACATATTTAACTCGAGGGCTTGTTCCCACATCATGTGTTTATTTCTTATGCACACTTCTTTCCCTTTACATATTTAACTCGAGGGCTTGTTCCCACATCATGTGTTTATTTCTTATGCACACTTCTTTCCCTTTACATATTTCTTATGCACACTTCTTTCCCTTTACATATTTCTTATGCACACTTCTTTCCCTTTACATATTTAACTCGAGGGCTTGTTCCCACATCATGTGTTTATTTCTTATGCACACTTCTTTCCCTTTACATATTTCTTATGCACACTTCTTTCCCTTTACATATTTCTTATGCACACTTCTTTCCCTTTACATATTTCTTATGCACACTTCTTTCCCTTTACATATTTCTTATGCACACTTCTTTCCCTTTACATATTTCTTATGCACACTTCTTTCCCTTTACATATTTCTTATGCACACTTCTTTCCCTTTACATATTTCTTATGCACACTTCTTTCCCTTTACATATTTCTTATGCACACTTCTTTCCCTTTACATATTTCTTATGCACACTTCTTTCCCTTTACATATTTCTTATGCACACTTATTTCCCTTTACATATTTCTTATGCACACTTCTTTCCCTTTACATATTTCTTATGCACACTTCTTTCCCTTTACATATTTCTTATGCACACTTCTTTCCCTTTACATATTTCTTATGCACACTTCTTTCCCTTTACATATTTATTATGCACACTTCTTTCCCTTTACATATTTCTTATGCACACTTCTTTCCCTTTACATATTTCTTATGCACACTTCTTCCCCTTTACATATTTCTTATGCACACTTCTTTCCCTTTACATATTTCTTATGCACACTTCTTTCCCTTTACATATTTCTTATGCACACTTCTTTCCCTTTACATATTTCTTATGCACACTTCTTTCCCTTTACATATTTCTTATGCACAATTCTTTCCCTTTACATATTTCTTATGCACACTTCTTTCCCTTTACATATTTCTTATGCACACTTCTTTCCCTTTACATATTTCTTATGCACACTTCTTTCCCTTTACATATTTCTTATGCACACTTCTTTCCCTATACATATTTCTTATGCACACTTCTTTCCCTTTACATATTTCTTATGCACACTTCTTTCCCTTTACACATTTCTTATGCACACTTCTTTCCCTTTACATATTTCTTATGCACACTTCTTTCCCTTTACATATTTCTTATGCACACTTCTTTCCCTTTACATATTTCTTATGCACACTTCTTTCCCTTTACATATTTCTTATGCACACTTCTTTCCCTTTACATATTTCTTATGCACACTTCTTTCCCTTTACATATTTCTTATGCACACTTCTTTCCCTTTACATATTTCTTATGCACACTTCTTTCCCTTTACATATTTCTTATGCACACTTCTTTCCCTTTACATATTTCTTATGCACACTTCTTTCCCTTTACATATTTCTTATGCACACTTCTTTCCCTTTACATATTTCCTATGCACACTTCTTTCCCTTTACATATTTCTTATGCACACTTCTGTCCCTTTACATATTTCTTATGCACACTTCTTTCCCTTTACATATTTCTTATGCACACTTCTTTCGCTTTACATATTTCTTATGCACACTTCTTTCCCTTTACATATTTCTTATGCACACTTCTTTCCCTTTACATATTTCTTATGCACACTTCTTCCTCTTTACATATTTCTTATGCACACTTCTTTCCCTTTACATATTTCTTATGCACACTTCTTTCCCTTTACATATTTCTTATGCACACTTCTTTCCCTTTACATATTTCTTATGCACACTTCTTTCCCTTTACATATTTCTTATGCACACTTCTTTCCCTTTACATATTTCTTATGCACACTTCTTTCCCTTTACATATTTATTATGCACACTTCTTTCCCTTTACATATTTCTTATGCACACTTCTTTCCATTTACATATTTCTTATGCACACTTCTTTCCCTTTACATATTTCTTATGCACACTTCTTTCCCTTTACATATTTCTTATGCACACTTCTTTCCCTTTACATATTTCTTATGCACACTTCTTTCCCTTTACATATTTCTTATGCACACTTCTTTCCCTTTACATATTTATTATGCACACTTCTTTCCCTTTACATATTTATTATGCACACTTCTTTCCCTTTACATATTTCTTATGCACACTTCTTTCCCTTTACATATTTCTTATGCACACTTCTTTCCCTTTACATATTTCTTATGCACACTTCTTTCCCTTTACATATTTCTTATGCACACTTCTTTCCCTTTACATATTTCTTATGCACACTTCTTTCCCTTTACATATTTATTATGCACACTTCTTTCCCTTTACATATTTATTATGCACACTTCTTTCCCTTTACATATTTATTATGCACACTTCTTTCCCTTTACATATTTTTTATGCACACTTCTTTCCCTTTACATATTTCTTATGCACACTTCATTCCCTTTACATATTTCTTATGCACACTTCTTTCCCTTTACATATTTCTTATGCACACTTCTTTCCCTTTACATATTTCTTATGCACACTTCTTTCCCTTTACATATTTCTTATGCACACTTCTTTCCCTTTACATATTTCTTATGCACACTTCTTTCCCTTTACATATTTCTTATGCACACTTCTTTCCCTTTACATATTTCTTATGCACACTTCTTTCCCTTTACATATTTCTTATGCACACTTCTTTCCCTTTACATATTTCTTATGCACACTTCTTTCCCTTTACATATTTCTTATGCACACTTCTTTTCCTTTACATATTTCTTATGCACACTTCTTTCCCTTTGCATATTTCTTATGCACACTTCTTTCCCTTTACATATTTCTTATGCACACTTCTTTCCCTTTGCATATTTCTTATGCACACTTCTTTCCCTTTACATATTTATTATGCACACTTCTTTCCCTTTGCATATTTCTTATGCACACTTCTTTCCCTTTACATATTTCTTATGCACACTTCTTTCTCTTTACATATTTCTTATGCACACTTCTTTCCCTTTACATATTTCTTATGCACACTTCTTTCCCTTTACATATTTCTTATGCACACTTCTTTCCCTTTACATATTTCTTATGCACACTTCTTTCTCTTTACATATTTCTTATGCACACTTCTTTCCCTTTACATATTTCTTATGCACACTTCTTTCCCTTTACATATTTCTTATGCACACTTCTTTCCCTTTACATATTTCTTATGCACACTTCTTTCCCTTTACATATTTCTTATGCACACTTCTTTCCCTTTACATATTTCTTATGCACACTTCTTTCCCTTTACATATTTCTTATGCACACTTCTTTCCCTTTACATATTTCTTATGCACACTTCTTTCCCTTTACATATTTCTTATGCACACTTCTTTCCCTTTACATATTTCTTATGCACACTTCTTTCCCTTTACATATTTAACTCGAGGGCTTGTTCCCACATCATGTGTTTATTTCTTATGCACACTTCTTTCCCTTTACATATTTCTTATGCACACTTCTTTCCCTTTACATATTTCTTATGCACACTTCTTTCCCTTTACATATTTCTTATGCACACTTCTTTCCCTTTACATATTTCTTATGCACACTTCTTTCCCTTTACATATTTCTTATGCACACTTCTTTCCATTTACATATTTCTTATGCACACTTCTTTCCCTTTACATATTTCTTATGCACACTTCTTTCCCTTTACATATTTCTTATGCACACTTCTTTCCCTTTACATATTTCTTATGCACACTTCTTTCCCTTTACATATTTCTTATGCACACTTCTTTCCCTTTACATATTTCTTATGCACACTTCTTTCCCTTTACATATTTCTTATGCACACTTCTTTCCCTTTACATATTTCTTATGCAGACTTCTTTCCCTTTACATATTTCTTATGCACACTTCTTTCCCTTTACATATTTCTTATGCACACTTCTTTCCCTTTACATATTTCTTATGCACACTTATGCACACTTCTTTCCCTTTACATATTAAGAAACCAACCCTCGATCCTGAAAACCTCAAGAACTTTCGTCCTGTATCCAACCTTTCATTCATATCCAAAGTAATAGAGAAGGTTGTTTATTCACAAATTACTGATCACCTGAATGAACACAATCTACATGAACCATTGCAATCTGCGTATAGGAAACATCATGGAACAGAGACTGCTCTTCTAAGAGTAAAGAACGATATTCTTCGGGCAGTTGACAATAAGCGTGGCGTGTTCCTTGTTCTCCTAGATCTCTCTGCAGCATTCGATACTATAGACTATGATGTTTTATTCCACCGCCTTCAGTTCATCGGTGTTACTGGTTCAGCCCTGCAATGGATCAGATCATATATATGTAATCGAACTCAGTCTGTGAACATTAATGGAACCTTATCATCTCCCATCTCACTTTCTTCTGGCGTTCCTCAAGGATCAGTACTAGGTCCCTTATTTTTCACAATATACTCCGAGCCTATTGCCGCTATTGTACGAAGACATCAACTTCAAGTTCATTGCTACGCAGACGACACACAGATATATGGATCATTTCAACTGGGAAACCAAGACGATGAACATTCCGTGAGACGGCGTATTGAACAATGTGTTTGTGATTTAAAGCAATGGATGACCAGGAATAAATTAAGATTTAACGACGACAAGACCGAACTTCTAATTATCACTTCCAAACGTAGCCAGGATAAAATCAGCTGCAACCAGATGCAAATTGGGACTTCAAATATTGAACCTTCTACGATTGCACGTAATCTTGGCGTCATGTTTGACAGAACAATGTCAATGGAATCACATGTCAAGAAAGTTTGTCAAACGTCATATTACCACATTAGAAACATCAACAGCATCCGCCGAATCCTGACTGATGAGTCAGCTGCCATCCTTATCCATGCTCTCGTGACATCTAGGTTGGATAATGGTAACTCACTTTTGTTTGGAATCACCAACACTCTCATGCGCAAACTTCAACGTGTACAAAACACTGCGGCTCGAGTCTTATCCCGAACACGGAAATTTGAACACATTACTCCAGTCCTGAGAAATCTTCACTGGCTTCCAGTCAAAGAGAGGGTTGCCTTCAAAATAATGCTAATTACATGGAAAGCCCTCAATGACAGTGCACCAACATATCTGCAGGATCTCCTCACCCAGTATTCCCCTCATCGCCACCTAAGGTCATCTGGCAAAAATCTTCTTGTGATACCAAGAACTAGAACATTGTATGGTGACCAAGCCTTCTCAGTCTCGGCCCCCACTCTATGGAACTCTTTGCCTCAGGAAATTCGTAGCTGTCAATCTTTACAAACCTTCAAATGCCTCCTTAAAACATTCATGTTTAACTCAACTTATAATTAGAATGCTTGTTTTGTTTCAAGTGACCTGGAAATTAATTATTATTGTACGGTAACTTTTCTCAAAGCGCCTCGGAATATGTCTACATAGATAGATGGCGCTTTACAAATGCTTGTATTATTATTATTATTATTATTATTATATTTCTTATGCACACTTCTTTCCCTTTGCATATTTCTTATGCACACTTCTTTCCCTTTACATATTTCTTATGCACACTTCTTTCCCTTTACATATTTCTTATGCACACTTCTTTCCCTTTACATATTTCTTATGCACACTTCTTTCCCTTTACATATTTCTTATGCACACTTCTTTCCCTTTACATATTTCTTATGCACACTTCTTTCCCTTTACATATTTCTTATGCACACTTCTTTCCCTTTACATATTTCTTATGCACACTTCTTTCCCTTTGCATATTTCTTATGCACACTTCTTTCCCTTTGCATATTTATTATGCACACTTCTTTCCCTTTACATATTTCTTATGCACACTTCTTTCCCTTTACATATTTCTTATGCACACTTCTTTCCCTTTACATATTTCTTATGCACACTTCTTTCCCTTTACATATTTCTTATGCACACTTCTTTCCCTTTACATATTTCTTATGCACACTTCTTTCCCTTTACATATTTCTTATGCACACTTCTTTCCTTTTACATATTTCTTATGCACACTTCTTTCCCTTTACATATTTCTTATGCACACTTCTTTCCCTTTACATATTTCTTATGCACACTTCTTTCCCTTTACATATTTCTTATGCACACTTCTTTCCCTTTACATATTTCTTATGCACACTTCTTTCCCTTTACATATTTCTTATGCACACTTCTTTCCCTTTACATATTTCTTATGCACACTTCTTTCCCTTTACATATTTCTTATGCACACTTCTTTCCCTTTACATATTTCTTATGCACACTTCTTTCCCTTTACATATTTCTTATGCACACTTCTTTCCCTTTACATATTTCTTATGCACACTTCTTTCCCTTTACATATTTCTTATGCACACTTCTTTCCCTTTACATATTTCTTATGCACACTTCTTTCCCTTTACATATTTCTTATGCACACTTCTTTCCCTTTACATATTTCTTATGCACACTTCTTTCCCTTTACATATTTCTTATGCACACTTCTTTCCCTTTACATATTTCTTATGCACACTTCTTTCCCTTTACATATTTCTTATGCACACTTCTTTCCCTTTACATATTTCTTATGCACACTTCTTTCCCTTTACATATTTCTTATGCACACTTCTTTCCCTTTACATATTTCTTATGCACACTTCTTTCCCTTTACATATTTCTTATGCACACTTCTTTCCCTTTACATATTTCTTATGCACACTTCTTTACCTTTACATATTTCTTATGCACACTTCTGTCCCTTTACATATTTCTTATGCACACTTCTTTCCCTTTACATATTTCTTATGCACACTTCTTTCCCTTTACATATTTCTTATGCACACTTCTTTCGCTTTACATATTTCTTATGCACACTTCTTTCCCTTTACATATTTCTTATGCACACTTCTTTCCCTTTACATATTTCTTATGCACACTTCTTTCTCTTTACATATTTCTTATGCACACTTCTTTCAATTTACATATTTCTTATGCACACTTCTTTCCCTTTACATATTTCTTATGCACACTTCTTTCCCTTTACATATTTCTTATGCACACTTCTTTCCCTTTACATATTTCTTATGCACACTTCTTTCCCTTTACATATTTCTTATGCACACTTCTTTCCCTTTACATATTTCTTATGCACACTTCTTTCCCTTTACATATTTCTTATGCACACTTCTTTCCCTTTACATATTTCTTATGCACACTTCTTTCCCTTTACATATTTATTATGCACACTTCTTTCCCTTTACATATTTATTATGCACACTTCTTTCCCTTTACATATTTATTATGCACACTTCTTTCCCTTTACATATTTCTTATGCACACTTCTTTCCCTTTACATATTTCTTATGCACACTTCTTTCCCTTTACATATTTATTATGCACACTTCTTTCCCTTTACATATTTATTATGCACACTTCTTTCCCTTTACATATTTCTTATGCACACTTCTTTCCCTTTACATATTTCTTATGCACACTTCTTTCCCTTTACATATTTCTTATGCACACTTCTTTCCCTTTACATATTTCTTATGCACACTTCTTTCCCTTTACATATTTCTTATGCACACTTCTTTCCCTTTACATATTTCTTATGCACACTTCTTTCCCTTTACATATTTATTATGCACACTTCTTTCCCTTTACATATTTCTTATGCACACTTCTTTCCCTTTACATATTTCTTATGCACACTTCATTCCCTTTACATATTTCTTATGCACACTTCTTTCCCTTTACATATTTCTTATGCACACTTCTTTCCCTTTACATATTTCTTATGCACACTTATTTCCCTTTACATATTTCTTATGCACACTTCTTTCCCTTTACATATTTATTATGCACACTTCTTTCCCTTTACATATTTCTTATGCACACTTCTTTCCCTTTACATATTTCTTATGCACACTTCTTTCCCTTTACATATTTCTTATGCACACTTCTTTCCCTTTACATATTTCTTATGCACACTTCTTTCCCTTTACATCTTTCTTATGCACACTTCTTTCCCTTTACATATTTCTTATGCACACTTCTTTCCCTTTGCATATTTCTTATGCACACTTCTTTCCCTTTACATATTTCTTATGCACACTTCTTTCCCTTTGCATATTTCTTATGCACACTTCTTTCCCTTTACATATTTCTTATGCACACTTCTTTCCCTTTGCATATTTCTTATGCACACTTCTTTCCCTTTACATATTTCTTATGCACACTTCTTTCTCTTTACATATTTCTTATGCACACTTCTTTCCCTTTACATATTTCTTATGCACACTTCTTTCCCTTTACATATTTCTTATGCACACTTCTTTCCCTTTACATATTTCTTATGCACACTTCTTTCCCTTTACATATTTCTTATGCACACTTCTTTCCCTTTACATATTTCTTATGCACACTTCTTTCCCTTTACATATTTCTTATGCACACTTCTTTCCCTTTACATATTTCTTATGCACACTTCTTTCCCTTTACATATTTCATATGCACACTTCTTTCCCTTTACATATTTAACTCGAGGGCTTGTTCCCACATCATGTGTTTATTTCTTATGCACACTTCTTTCCCTTTACATATTTCTTATGCACACTTCTTTCCCTTTACATATTTCTTATGCACACTTCTTTCCCTTTACATATTTCTTATGCACACTTCTTTCCCTTTACATATTTCTTATGCACACTTCTTTCCCTTTACATATTTCTTATGCACACTTCTTTCCCTTTACATATTTCTTATGCACACTTCTTTCCCTTTACATATTTCTTATGCACACTTCTTTCCCTTTACATATTTCTTATGCACACTTCTTTCCCTTTACATATTTCTTATGCACACTTCTTTCCCTTTACATATTTCTTATGCACACTTCTTTCCCTTTACATATTTCTTATGCACACTTCTTTCCCTTTACATATTTCTTATGCACACTTCTTTCCCTTTACATATTTCTTATGCACACTTCTTTCCCTTTACATATTTCTTATGCACACTTCTTTCCCTTTACATATTTCTTATGCACACTTCTTTCCCTTTACATATTTCTTATGCACACTTCTTTCCCTTTACATATTTCTTATGCACACTTCTTTCCCTTTACATATTTCTTATGCATACTTCTTTCCCTTTGCATATTTCTTATGCACACTTCCTTCCCTTTACATATTTCTTATGCACACTTCTTTCCCTTTACATATTTCTTATGCACACTTCTTTCCCTTTGCATATTTCTTATGCACACTTCTTTCCCTTTACATATTTCTTATGCACACTTCTTTCTCTTTACATATTTCTTATGCACACTTCTTTCCCTTTACATATTTCTTATGCACACTTTTTTCCCGTTACATATTTATTATGCACACTTCTTTCCCTTTACATATTTCTTATGCACACTTCTTTCCCTTTACATATTTCTTATGCACACTTCTTTCCCTTTACATATTTAGTATGCACACTTCTTTCCCTTTACATATTTAGTATGCACACTTCTTTCCCTTTACATATTTATTATGCACACTTCTTTCCCTTTACATATTTCTTATGCACACTTCTTTCCCTTTACATATTTCTTATGCACACTTCTTTCCCTTTACATATTTCTTATGCACACTTCTTTCCCTTTACATATTTCTTATGCACACTTCTTTCCCTTTACATATTTCTTATGCACACTTCTTTCCCTTTACATATTTCTTATGCACACTTCTTTCCCTTTACATATTTCTTATGCACACTTCTTTCCCTTTACATATTTCTTATGCACACTTCTTTCCCTTTACATATTTCTTATGCACACTTCTTTCCCTTTACATATTTCTTATGCACACTTCTTTCCCTTTACATATTTCTTATGCACACTTCTTTCCCTTTACATATTTCTTATGCACACTTCTTTCCCTTTACATATTTCTTATGCACACTTCTTTCCCTTTACATATTTCTTATGCACACTTCTTTCCCTTTACATATTTCTTATGCACACTTCTTTCCCTTTACATATTTCTTATGCACACTTCTTTCCCTTTACATATTTCTTATGCACACTTCTTTCCCTTTACATATTTCTTATGCACACTTCTTTCCCTTTACATATTTCTTATGCACACTTCTTTCCCTTTACATATTTCTTATGCACACTTCTTTCCCTTTACATATTTCTTATGCACACTTCTTTCCCTTTACATATTTCTTATGCACACTTCTGTCCCTTTACATATTTCTTATGCACACTTCTTTCCCTTTACATATTTCTTATGCACACTTCTTTCCCTTTACATATTTCTTATGCACACTTCTTTCGCTTTACATATTTCTTATGCACACTTCTTTCCCTTTACATATTTCTTATGCACACTTCTTTCCCTTTACATATTTCTTATGCACACTTCTTTCTCTTTACATATTTCTTATGCAGACTTCTTTCCCTTTACAGATTTTTTATGCACACTTCTTTCCCTTTACATATTTCTTATGCACACTTCTTTCCCTTTACATATTTCTTATGCACACTTCTTTCTCTTTACATATTTCTTATGCACACTTCTTTCCCTTTACATATTTCTTATGCACACTTCTTTCCCTTTACATATTTCTTATGCACACTTCTTTCCCTTTACATATTTCTTATGCACACTTCTTTCCCTTTACATATTTCTTATGCACACTTCTTTCCCTTTACATATTTCTTATGCACACTTCTTTCCCTTTACATATTTCTTATGCACACTTCTTTCCCTTTACATATTTCTTATGCACACTTCTTTCCCTTTACATATTTCTTATGCACACTTCTTTCCCTTTACATATTTATTATGCACACTTCTTTCCCTTTACATATTTCTTATGCACACTTCTTTCCCTTTACATATTTCTTATGCACACTTCATTCCCTTTACATATTTCTTATGCACACTTCTTTCCCTTTACATATTTCTTATGCACACTTCTTTCCCTTTACATATTTCTTATGCACACTTATTTCCCTTTACATATTTCTTATGCACACTTCTTTCCCTTTACATATTTCTTATGCACACTTATTTCCCTTTACATATTTCTTATGCACACTTCTTTCCCTTTACATATTTCTTATGCACACTTCTTTCCCTTTACATATTTCTTATGCACACTTCTTTCCCTTTACATATTTCTTATGCACACTTCTTTCCCTTTACATCTTTCTTATGCACACTTCTTTCCCTTTACATATTTCTTATGCACACTTCTTTCCCTTTGCATATTTCTTATGCACACTTCTTTCCCTTTACATATTTCTTATGCACACTTCTTTCCCTTTGCATATTTCTTATGCACACTTCTTTCCCTTTATATATTTCTTATGCACACTTCTTTCCCTTTGCATATTTCTTATGCACACTTCTTTCCCTTTACATATTTCTTATGCACACTTCTTTCTCTTTACATATTTCTTATGCACACTTCTTTCCCTTTACATATTTCTTATGCACACTTCTTCCCCTTTACATATTTCTTATGCACACTTCTTTCCATTTACATATTTCTTATGCACACTTCTTTCCCTTTACATATTTCTTATGCACACTTCTTTCCCTTTACATATTTCTTATGCACACTTCTTTCCCTTTACATATTTCTTATGCACACTTCTTTCCCTTTACATATTTCTTATGCACACTTCTTTCCCTTTACATATTTCTTATGCACACTTCTTTCCCTTTACATATTTCTTATGCACACTTCTTTCCCTTTACATATTTCTTATGCACACTTCTTTCCCTTTACATATTTCTTATGCACACTTCTTTCCCTTTACATATTTCTTATGCACACTTCTTTCCCTTTACATATTTCTTATGCACACTTCTTTCCCTTTACATATTTCTTATGCACACTTCTTTCCCTTTACATATTTCTTATGCACACTTCTTTCCCTTTACATATTTCTTATGCATACTTCTTTCCCTTTGCATATTTCTTATGCACACTTCCTTCCCTTTACATATTTCTTATGCACACTTCTTTCCCTTTACATATTTCTTATGCACACTTCTTTCCCTTTGCATATTTCTTATGCACACTTCTTTCCCTTTACATATTTCTTATGCACACTTCTTTCTCTTTACATATTTCTTATGCACACTTCTTTCCCTTTACATATTTCTTATGCACACTTTTTTCCCGTTACATATTTATTATGCACACTTCTTTCCCTTTACATATTTCTTATGCACACTTCTTTCCCTTTACATATTTCTTATGCACACTTCTTTCCCTTTACATATTTAGTATGCACACTTCTTTCCCTTTACATATTTAGTATGCACACTTCTTTCCCTTTACATATTTATTATGCACACTTCTTTCCCTTTACATATTTCTTATGCACACTTCTTTCCCTTTACATATTTCTTATGCACACTTCTTTCCCTTTACATATTTCTTATGCACACTTCTTTCCCTTTACATATTTCTTATGCACACTTCTTTCCCTTTACATATTTCTTATGCACACTTCTTTCCCTTTACATATTTCTTATGCACACTTCTTTCCCTTTACATATTTCTTATGCACACTTCTTTCCCTTTACATATTTCTTATGCACACTTCTTTCCCTTTACATATTTCTTATGCACACTTCTTTCCCTTTACATATTTCTTATGCACACTTCTTTCCCTTTACATATTTCTTATGCACACTTCTTTCCCTTTACATATTTCTTATGCACACTTCTTTCCCTTTACATATTTCTTATGCACACTTCTTTCCCTTTACATATTTCTTATGCACACTTCTTTCCCTTTACATATTTCTTATGCACACTTCTTTCCCTTTACATATTTCTTATGCACACTTCTTTCCCTTTACATATTTCTTATGCACACTTCTTTCCCTTTACATATTTCTTATGCACACTTCTTTCCCTTTACATATTTCTTATGCACACTTCTTTCCCTTTACATATTTCTTATGCACACTTCTTTCCCTTTACATATTTCTTATGCACACTTCTTTCCCTTTACATATTTCTTATGCACACTTCTGTCCCTTTACATATTTCTTATGCACACTTCTTTCCCTTTACATATTTCTTATGCACACTTCTTTCCCTTTACATATTTCTTATGCACACTTCTTTCGCTTTACATATTTCTTATGCACACTTCTTTCCCTTTACATATTTCTTATGCACACTTCTTTCCCTTTACATATTTCTTATGCACACTTCTTTCTCTTTACATATTTCTTATGCAGACTTCTTTCCCTTTACAGATTTTTTATGCACACTTCTTTCCCTTTACATATTTCTTATGCACACTTCTTTCCCTTTACATATTTCTTATGCACACTTCTTTCTCTTTACATATTTCTTATGCACACTTCTTTCCCTTTACATATTTCTTATGCACACTTCTTTCCCTTTACATATTTCTTATGCACACTTCTTTCCCTTTACATATTTCTTATGCACACTTCTTTCCCTTTACATATTTCTTATGCACACTTCTTTCCCTTTACATATTTCTTATGCACACTTCTTTCCCTTTACATATTTCTTATGCACACTTCTTTCCCTTTACATATTTCTTATGCACACTTCTTTCCCTTTACATATTTCTTATGCACACTTCTTTCCCTTTACATATTTATTATGCACACTTCTTTCCCTTTACATATTTCTTATGCACACTTCTTTCCCTTTACATATTTCTTATGCACACTTCATTCCCTTTACATATTTCTTATGCACACTTCTTTCCCTTTACATATTTCTTATGCACACTTCTTTCCCTTTACATATTTCTTATGCACACTTATTTCCCTTTACATATTTCTTATGCACACTTCTTTCCCTTTACATATTTCTTATGCACACTTATTTCCCTTTACATATTTCTTATGCACACTTCTTTCCCTTTACATATTTCTTATGCACACTTCTTTCCCTTTACATATTTCTTATGCACACTTCTTTCCCTTTACATATTTCTTATGCACACTTCTTTCCCTTTACATCTTTCTTATGCACACTTCTTTCCCTTTACATATTTCTTATGCACACTTCTTTCCCTTTGCATATTTCTTATGCACACTTCTTTCCCTTTACATATTTCTTATGCACACTTCTTTCCCTTTGCATATTTCTTATGCACACTTCTTTCCCTTTATATATTTCTTATGCACACTTCTTTCCCTTTGCATATTTCTTATGCACACTTCTTTCCCTTTACATATTTCTTATGCACACTTCTTTCTCTTTACATATTTCTTATGCACACTTCTTTCCCTTTACATATTTCTTATGCACACTTCTTCCCCTTTACATATTTCTTATGCACACTTCTTTCCCTTTACATATTTCTTATGCACACTTCTTTCCCTTTACATATTTCTTATGCACACTTCTTTCCCTTTACATATTTCTTATGCACACTTCTTTCCCTTTACATATTTCTTATGCACACTTCTTTCCCTTTACATATTTCTTATGCACACTTCTTTCCCTTTACATATTTCTTATGCACACTTCTTTCCCTTTACATATTTCATATGCACACTTCTTTCCCTTTACATATTTAACTCGAGGGCTTGTTCCCACATCATGTGTTTATTTCTTATGCACACTTCTTTCCCTTTACATATTTCTTATGCACACTTCTTTCCCTTTACATATTTCTTATGCACACTTCTTTCCCTTTACATATTTCTTATGCACACTTCTTTCCCTTTACATATTTCTTATGCACACTTCTTTCCCTTTACATATTTCTTATGCACACTTCTTTCCCTTTACATATTTCTTATGCACACTTCTTTCCCTTTACATATTTCTTATGCACACTTCTTTCCCTTTACATATTTCTTATGCACACTTCTTTCCCTTTACATATTTCTTATGCACACTTCTTTCCCTTTACATATTTCTTATGCACACTTCTTTCCCTTTACATATTTCTTATGCACACTTCTTTCCCTTTACATATTTCTTATGCACACTTCTTTCCCTTTACATATTTCTTATGCACACTTCTTTCCCTTTACATATTTCTTATGCACACTTCTTTCCCTTTACATATTTCTTATGCACACTTCTTTCCCTTTACATATTTCTTATGCACACTTCTTTCCCTTTACATATTTCTTATGCATACTTCTTTCCCTTTGCATATTTCTTATGCACACTTCCTTCCCTTTACATATTTCTTATGCACACTTCTTTCCCTTTACATATTTCTTATGCACACTTCTTTCCCTTTGCATATTTCTTATGCACACTTCTTTCCCTTTACATATTTCTTATGCACACTTCTTTCTCTTTACATATTTCTTATGCACACTTCTTTCCCTTTACATATTTCTTATGCACACTTTTTTCCCTTTACATATTTATTATGCACACTTCTTTCCCTTTACATATTTCTTATGCACACTTCTTTCCCTTTACATATTTCTTATGCACACTTCTTTCCCTTTACATATTTAGTATGCACACTTCTTTCCCTTTACATATTTAGTATGCACACTTCTTTCCCTTTACATATTTATTATGCACACTTCTTTCCCTTTACATATTTATTATGCACACTTCTTTCCCTTTACATATTTCTTATGCACACTTCTTTCCCTTTACATATTTCTTATGCACACTTCTTTCCCTTTACATATTTCTTATGCACACTTCTTTCCCTTTACATATTTCTTATGCACACTTCTTTCCCTTTACATATTTCTTATGCACACTTCTTTCCCTTTACATATTTCTTATGCACACTTCTTTCCCTTTACATATTTCTTATGCACACTTCTTTCCCTTTACATATTTCTTATGCACACTTCTTTCCCTTTACATATTTCTTATGCACACTTCTTTCCCTTTACATATTTCTTATGCACACTTCTTTCCCTTTACATATTTCTTATGCACACTTCTTTCCCTTTACATATTTCTTATGCACACTTCTTTCCCTTTACATATTTCTTATGCACACTTCTTTCCCTTTACATATTTCTTATGCACACTTCTTTCCCTTTACATATTTCTTATGCACACTTCTTTCCCTTTACATATTTCTTATGCACACTTCTTTCCCTTTACATATTTCTTATGCACACTTCTGTCCCTTTACATATTTCTTATGCACACTTCTTTCCCTTTACATATTTCTTATGCACACTTCTTTCCCTTTACATATTTCTTATGCACACTTCTTTCGCTTTACATATTTCTTATGCACACTTCTTTCCCTTTACATATTTCTTATGCACACTTCTTTCCCTTTACATATTTCTTATGCACACTTCTTTCTCTTTACATATTTCTTATGCAGACTTCTTTCCCTTTACATATTTTTTATGCACACTTCTTTCCCTTTACCTATTTCTTATGCACACTTCTTTCCCTTTACATATTTCTTATGCACACTTCTTTCTCTTTACATATTTCTTATGCACACTTCTTTCCCTTTACATATTTCTTATGCACACTTCTTTCCCTTTACATATTTCTTATGCACACTTCTTTCCCTTTACATATTTATTATGCACACTTCTTTCCCTTTACATATTTCTTATGCACACTTCTTTCCCTTTACATATTTCTTATGCACACTTCTTTCCCTTTACATATTTCTTATGCACACTTCTTTCCCTTTACATATTTCTTATGCACACTTCTTTCCCTTTACATATTTCTTATGCACACTTCTTTCCCTTTACATATTTCTTATGCACACTTCTTTCCCTTTACATATTTCTTATGCACACTTCTTTCCCTTTACATATTTCTTATGCACACTTCTTTCCCTTTACATATTTCTTATGCACACTTCTTTCCCTTTACATATTTCTTATGCACACTTCTTTCCCTTTACATATTTCTTATGCACACTTCTTTCCCTTTACATATTTCTTATGCACACTTCTTTCCCTTTACATATTTCTTATGCACACTTCTTTCCCTTTACATATTTCTTATGCACACTTCTTTCCCTTTACATATTTCTTATGCACACTTCTTTCCCTTTACATATTTCTTATGCACACTTCTTTCCCTTTACATATTTCTTATGCACACTTCTGTCCCTTTACATATTTCTTATGCACACTTCTTTCCCTTTACATATTTCTTATGCACACTTCTTTCCCTTTACATATTTCTTATGCACACTTCTTTCGCTTTACATATTTCTTATGCACACTTCTTTCCCTTTACATATTTCTTATGCACACTTCTTTCCCTTTACATATTTCTTATGCACACTTCTTTCTCTTTACATATTTCTTATGCAGACTTCTTTCCCTTTACATATTTTTTATGCACACTTCTTTCCCTTTACCTATTTCTTATGCACACTTCTTTCCCTTTACATATTTCTTATGCACACTTCTTTCTCTTTACATATTTCTTATGCACACTTCTTTCCCTTTACATATTTCTTATGCACACTTCTTTCCCTTTACATATTTCTTATGCACACTTCTTTCCCTTTACATATTTATTATGCACACTTCTTTCCCTTTACATATTTCTTATGCACACTTCTTTCCCTTTACATATTTCTTATGCACACTTCTTTCCCTTTACATATTTCTTATGCACACTTCTTTCCCTTTACATATTTCTTATGCACACTTCTTTCCCTTTACATATTTCTTATGCACACTTCTTTCCCTTTACATATTTCTTATGCACACTTCTTTCCCTTTACATATTTCTTATGCACACTTCTTTCCCTTTACATATTTCTTATGCACACTTCTTTCCCTTTACATATTTCTTATGCACACTTCTTTCCCTTTACATATTTCTTATGCACACTTCTTTCCCTTTACATATTTCTTATGCACACTTCTTTCCCTTTACATATTTCTTATGCACACTTCTTTCCCTTTACATATTTCTTATGCACACTTCATTCCCTTTACATATTTCTTATGCACACTTCTTTCCCTTTACATATTTCTTATGCACACTTCTTTCCCTTTACATATTTCTTATGCACACTTCTTTCCCTTTACATATTTCTTATGCACACTTCTTTCCCTTTACATATTTCTTATGCACACTTCTTTCCCTTTACATATTTCTTATGCACACTTCTTTCTCTTTACATATTTCTTATGCACACTTCTTTCCCTTTACATATTTCTTATGCACACTTCTTTCCCTTTACATATTTCTTATGCACACTTCTTTCCCTTTACATATTTCTTATGCACACTTCTTTCCCTTTACATATTTCTTATGCACACTTCTTTCCCTTTACATATTTCTTATGCACACTTCTTTCCCTTTACATATTTCTTATGCACACTTCTTTCCCTTTACATATTTCTTATGCACACTTCTTTCCCTTTACATATTTCTTATGCACACTTCTTTCCCTTTACATATTTCTTATGCACACTTATTTCCCTTTACATATTTCTTATGCACACTTATTTCCCTTTACATATTTCTTATGCACACTTCTTTCCCTTTACATATTTCTTATGCACACTTCTTTCCCTTTACATATTTCTTATGCACACTTCTTTCCCTTTACATATTTCTTATGCACACTTCTTTCCCTTTACATATTTCTTATGCACACTTCTTTCCCTTTACATATTTCTTATGCACACTTCTTTCCCTTTACATCTTTCTTATGCACACTTCTTTCCCTTTACATATTTCTTATGCACACTTCTTTCCCTTTGCATATTTCTTATGCACACTTCTTTCCCTTTACATATTTCTTATGCACACTTCTTTCCCTTTGCATATTTCTTATGCACACTTCTTTCCCTTTACATATTTATTATGCACACTTCTTTCCCTTTGCATATTTCTTATGCACACTTCTTTCCCTTTACATATTTCTTATGCACACTTCTTTCCCTTTACATATTTCTTATGCACACTTCTTTCCCTTTACATATTTCTTATGCACACTTCTTTCCCTTTACATATTTCTTATGCACACTTCTTTCCCTTTACATATTTCTTATGCACACTTCTTTCCCTTTACATATTTCTTATGCACACTTCTTTCCCTTTACATATTTCTTATGCACACTTCTTTCCCTTTACATATTTCTTATGCACACTTCTTTCCCTTTACATATTTCTTATGCACACTTCTTTCCCTTTACATATTTCTTATGCATACTTCTTTCCCTTTGCATATTTCTTATGCACACTTCCTTCCCTTTACATATTTCTTATGCACACTTCTTTCCCTTTACATATTTCTTATGCACACTTCTTTCCCTTTGCATATTTCTTATGCACACTTCTTTCCCTTTACATATTTCATATGCACACTACTTTCTCTTTACATATTTCTTATGCACACTTCTTTCCCTTTACATATTTCTTATGCACACTTCTTTCCCTTTACATATTTCTTATGCACACTTCTTTCCCTTTACATATTTCTTATGCACACTTCTTTCCCTTTACATATTTCTTATGCACACTTCTTTCCCTTTACATATTTCTTATGCACACTTCTTTCCCTTTACATATTTCTTATGCACACTTCTTTCCCTTTACATCTTTCTTATGCACACTTCTTTCCCTTTACATATTTCTTATGCACACTTCTTTCCCTTTGCATATTTCTTATGCACACTTCTTTCCCTTTACATATTTCTTATGCACACTTCTTTCCCTTTGCATATTTCTTATGCACACTTCTTTCCCTTTACATATTTATTATGCACACTTCTTTCCCTTTGCATATTTCTTATGCACACTTCTTTCCCTTTACATATTTCTTATGCACACTTCTTTCCCTTTACATATTTCTTATGCACACTTCTTTCCCTTTACATATTTCTTATGCACACTTCTTTCCCTTTACATATTTCTTATGCACACTTCTTTCCCTTTACATATTTCTTATGCACACTTCTTTCCCTTTACATATTTCTTATGCACACTTCTTTCCCTTTACATATTTCTTATGCACACTTCTTTCCCTTTACATATTTCTTATGCACACTTCTTTCCCTTTACATATTTCTTATGCACACTTCTTTCCCTTTACATATTTCTTATGCATACTTCTTTCCCTTTGCATATTTCTTATGCACACTTCCTTCCCTTTACATATTTCTTATGCACACTTCTTTCCCTTTACATATTTCTTATGCACACTTCTTTCCCTTTGCATATTTCTTATGCACACTTCTTTCCCTTTACATATTTCATATGCACACTACTTTCTCTTTACATATTTCTTATGCACACTTCTTTCCCTTTACATATTTCTTATGCACACTTCTTTCCCTTTACATATTTATTATGCACACTTCTTTCCCTTTACATATTTCTTATGCACACTTCTTTCCCTTTACATATTTCTTATGCACACTTCTTTCCCTTTACATATTTAGTATGCACACTTCTTTCCCTTTACATATTTAGTATGCACACTTCTTTCCCTTTACATATTTATTATGCACACTTCTTTCCCTTTACATATTTCTTATGCACACTTCTTTCCCTTTACATATTTCTTATGCACACTTCTTTCCCTTTACATATTTATTATGCACACTTCTTTCCCTTTACATATTTCTTATGCACACTTCTTTCCCTTTACATATTTCTTATGCACACTTCTTTCCCTTTACATATTTCTTATGCACACTTCTTTCCCTTTACATATTTCTTATGCACACTTCTTTCCCTTTACATATTTCTTATGCACACTTCTTTCCCTTTACATATTTCTTATGCACACTTCTTTCCCTTTACATATTTCTTATGCACACTTCTTTCCCTTTACATATTTCTTATGCACACTTCTTTCCCTTTACATATTTCTTATGCACACTTCTTTCCCTTTACATATTTCTTATGCACACTTCTTTCCCTTTACATATTTCTTATGCACACTTCTTTCCCTTTACATATTTCTTATGCACACTTCTGTCCCTTTACATATTTCTTATGCACACTTCTTTCCCTTTACATATTTCTTATGCACACTTCTTTCCCTTTACATATTTCTTATGCACACTTCTTTCGCTTTACATATTTCTTATGCACACTTCTTTCCCTTTACATATTTCTTATGCACACTTCTTTCCCTTTACATATTTCTTATGCACACTTCTTTCTCTTTACATATTTCTTATGCAGACTTCTTTCCCTTTACATATTTTTTTATGCACACTTCTTTCCCTTTACATATTTCTTATGCACACTTCTTTCCCTTTACATATTTCTTATGCACACTTCTTTCTCTTTACATATTTCTTATGCACACTTCTTTCCCTTTACATATTTCTTATGCACACTTCTTTCCCTTTACATATTTCTTATGCACACTTCTTTCCCTTTACATATTTCTTATGCACACTTCTTTCCCTTTACATATTTCTTATGCACACTTCTTTCCCTTTACATATTTCTTATGCACACTTCTTTCCCTTTACATATTTCTTATGCACACTTCTTTCCCTTTACATATTTCTTATGCACACTTCTTTCCCTTTACATATTTCTTATGCACACTTCTTTCCCTTTACATATTTCTTATGCACACTTCTTTCCCTTCACATATTTATTATGCACACTTCTTTCCCTTTACATATTTATTATGCACACTTCTTTCCCTTTACATATTTCTTATGCACACTTCTTTCCCTTTACATATTTCTTATGCACACTTCTTTCCCTTTACATATTTCTTATGCACACTTCTTTCCCTTTACATATTTCTTATGCACACTTCTTTCCCTTTACATATTTCTTATGCACACTTCATTCCCTTTACATATTTCTTATGCACACTTCTTTCCCTTTACATATTTCTTATGCACACTTCTTTCCCTTTACATATTTCTTATGCACACTTCTTTCCCTTTACATATTTCTTATGCACACTTCTTTCCCTTTACATATTTCTTATGCACACTTCTTTCCCTTTACATATTTCTTATGCACACTTCTTTCTCTTTACATATTTCTTATGCACACTTCTTTCCCTTTACATATTTCTTATGCACACTTCTTTCCCTTTACATATTTCTTATGCACACTTCTTTCCCTTTACATATTTCTTATGCACACTTCTTTCCCTTTACATATTTCTTATGCACACTTCTTTCCCTTTACATATTTCTTATGCACACTTCTTTCCCTTTACATATTTCTTATGCACACTTCTTTCCCTTTACATATTTCTTATGCACACTTCTTTCCCTTTACATATTTCTTATGCACACTTCTTTCCCTTTACATATTTAACTCGAGGGCTTGTTCCCACATCATGTGTTTATTTCTTATGCACACTTCTTTCCCTTTACATATTTCTTATGCACACTTCTTTCCCTTTACATATTTCTTATGCACACTTCTTTCCCTTTACATATTTCTTATGCACACTTCTTTCCCTTTACATATTTCTTATGCACACTTCTTTCCCTTTACATATTTCTTATGCACACTTCTTTCCCTTTACATATTTCTTATGCACACTTCTTTCCCTTTACATATTTCTTATGCACACTTCTTTCCCTTTACATATTTCTTATGCACACTTCTTTCCCTTTACATATTTATTATGCACACTTCTTTCCCTTTACATATTTATTATGCACACTTCTTTCCCTTTACATATTTCTTATGCACACTTCTTTCCCTTTACATATTTCTTATGCACACTTCTTTCCCTTTACATATTTCTTATGCGCACTTCTTTCCCTTTACATATTTCTTATGCACACTTCTTTCCCTTTACATATTTCTTATGCACACTTCTTTCCCTTTACATATTTCTTATGCATACTTCTTTCCCTTTGCATATTTCTTATGCACACTTCTTTCCCTTTACATATTTCTTATGCAAACTTCTTTCCCTTTACATATTTCTTATGCACACTTCTTTCCCTTTGCATATTTCTTATGCACACTTCTTTCCCTTTACATATTTCTTATGCACACTTCTTTCTCTTTACATATTTCTTATGCACACTTCTTTCCCTTTACATATTTCTTATGCACACTTCTTTCCCTTTACATATTTATTATGCACACTTCTTTCCCTTTACATATTTCTTATGCACACTTCTTTCCCTTTACATATTTCTTATGCACACTTCTTTCCCTTTACATATTTAGTATGCACACTTCTTTCCCTTTACATATTTAGTATGCACACTTCTTTCCCTTTACATATTTCTTATGCACACTTCTTTCCCTTTACATATTTCTTATGCACACTTCTTTCCCTTTACATATTTAGTATGCACACTTCTTTCCCTTTACATATTTAGTATGCACACTTCTTTCCCTTTACATATTTATTATGCACACTTCTTTCCCTTTACATATTTATTATGCACACTTCTTTCCCTTTACATATTTCTTATGCACACTTCTTTCCCTTTACATATTTCTTATGCACACTTCTTTCCCTTTACATATTTCTTATGCACACTTCTTTCCCTTTACATATTTCTTATGCACACTTCTTTCCCTTTACATATTTCTTATGCACACTTCTTTCCCTTTACATATTTCTTATGCACACTTCTTTCCCTTTCCATATTTCTTATGCACACTTCTTTCCCTTTCCATATTTCTTATGCACACTTCTTTCCCTTTGCATATTTCTTATGCACACTTCTTTCCCTTTACATATTTCTTATGCACACTTCTTTCCCTTTACATATTTCTTATGCACACTTCTTTCCCTTTACATATTTCTTATGCACACTTCTTTCCCTTTACATATTTCTTATGCACACTTCTTTCCCTTTACATATTTCTTATGCACACTTCTGTCCCTTTACATATTTCTTATGCACACTTCTTTCCCTTTACATATTTCTTATGCACACTTCTTTCCCTTTACATATTTCTTATGCACACTTCTTTCTCTTTACATATTTCTTATGCACACTTCTTTCCCTTCACATATTTCTTATGCACACTTCTTTCCCTTTACATATTTCTTATGCACACTTCTTTCCCTTTACATATTTCTTATGCACACTTCTTTCCCTTTACATATTTCTTATGCACACTTCTTTCCCTTTACATATTTCTTATGCACACTTCTTTCCCTTTACATATTTCTTATGCACACTTCTTTCCCTTTACATATTTCTTATGCACACTTCTTTCCCTTTACATATTTCTTAAGCACACTTCTTTCCCTTTACATATTTCTTATGCACACTTCTTTCCCTTTACATATTTCTTATGCACACTTCTTTCCCTTTACATATTTCTTATGCACACTTCTTTCCCTTTACATATTTCTTATGCACACTTCTTTCTTTTTACATATTTCTTATGCACACTTCTTTCCCTTTACATATTTCTTATGCACACTTCTTTCCCTTTACATATTTCTTATGCACACTTCTTTCCCTTTACATATTTCTTATGCACACTTCTTTCCCTTTACATATTTCTTATGCACACTTCTTTCCCTTTACATATTTCTTATGCACACTTCTTTCCCTTTACATATTTCTTATGCAC
Source organism: Crossaster papposus (assembly GCA_037893245.1). Taxonomy (NCBI): domain Eukaryota; kingdom Metazoa; phylum Echinodermata; class Asteroidea; order Velatida; family Solasteridae; genus Crossaster; species Crossaster papposus. The sequence goes on along the minus strand of JBAIAA010000695.1, from coordinate 195,381 downwards.
ACTTCTTTCTCTTTACATATTTCTTATGCACACTTCTTTCCCTTTACATATTTCTTATGCACACTTCTTTCCCTTTACATATTTATTATGCACACTTCTTTCCCTTTACATATTTCTTATGCACACTTCTTTCCCTTTACATATTTCTTATTCACACTTCATTCCCTTTACATATTTCTTATGCACACTTCTTTCCCTTTACATATTTCTTATGCACACTTCTTTCCCTTTACATATTTCTTATGCACACTTCTTTCCCTTTACATATTTCTTATGCACACTTCTTTCCCTTTACATATTTCTTATGCACACTTCTTTCCCTTTACATATTTCTTATGCACACTTCTTTCCCTTTACATATTTCTTATGCACACTTCTTTCCCTTTACATATTTCTTATGCACACTTCTTTCCCTTTACATATTTCTTATGCACACTTCTTTCCCTTTGCATATTTCTTATGCACACTTCTTTCCCTTTACATATTTCTTATGCACACTTCTTTCCCTTTGCATATTTCTTATGCACACTTCTTTCCCTTTACATATTTCTTATGCACACTTCTTTCCCTTTGCATATTTCTTATGCACACTTCTTTCCCTTTACATATTTCTTATGCACACTTCTTTCCCTTTACATATTTCTTATGCACACTTCTTTCCCTTTACATATTTCTTATGCACACTTCTTTCCCTTTACATAATTCTTATGCACACTTCTTTCCCTTTACATATTTCTTATGCACACTTCTTTCCCTTTACATATTTCTTATGCACACTTCTTTCCCTTTACATATTTCTTATGCACACTTCTTTCCCTTTACATATTTCTTATGCACACTTCTTTCCCTTTACATATTTCTTATGCACACTTCTTTCCCTTTACATATTTAACTCGAGGGCTTGTTCCCACATCATGTGTTTATTTCTTATGCACACTTCTTTCCCTTTACATATTTCTTATGCACACTTCTTTCCCTTTACATATTTCTTATGCACACTTCTTTCCCTTTACATATTTCTTATGCACACTTCTTTCCCTTTACATATTTCTTATGCACACTTCTTTCCCTTTACATATTTCTTATGCACACTTCTTTCCCTTTACATATTTCTTATGCACACTTCTTTCCCTTTACATATTTCTTATGCACACTTCTTTCCCTTTACATATTTCTTATGCACACTTCTTTCTCTTTACATATTTCTTATGCACACTTCTTTCCCTTTACATATTTCTTATGCACACTTCTTTCCCTTTACATATTTCTTATGCACACTTCTTTCCCTTTACATATTTCTTATGCACACTTCTTTCCCTTTACATATTTCTTATGCACACTTCTTTCCCTTTACATATTTCTTATGCACACTTCTTTCCCTTTACATATTTCTTATGCACACTTCTTTCCCTTTACATATTTCTTATGCACACTTCTTTCCCTTTACATATTTCTTATGCACACTTCTTTCCCTTTACATATTTCTTATGCACACTTCTTTCCCTTTACATATTTCTTATGCACACTTCTTTCCCTTTACATATTTCTTATGCACACTTATTTCCCTTTACATATTTCTTATGCACACTTCTTTCCCTTTACATATTTCTTATGCACACTTCTTTCCCTTTACATATTTCTTATGCACACTTCTTTCCCTTTACATATTTCTTATGCACACTTCTTTCCCTTTACATATTTCTTATGCACACTTATTTCCCTTTACATATTTCTTATGCACACTTCTTTCCCTTTACATATTTCTTATGCACACTTCTTTCTCTTTACATATTTCTTATGCACACTTCTTTCCCTTTACATATTTCTTATGCACACTTCTTTCCCTTTACATATTTCTTATGCACACTTCTTTCCCTTTACATATTTCTTATGCACACTTCTTTCCCTTTACATATTTCTTATGCACACTTCTTTCCCTTTACATATTTCTTATGCACACTTCTTTCCCTTTACATATTTCTTATGCACACTTCTTTCCCTTTACATATTTCTTATGCACACTTCTTTCCCTTTACATATTTCTTATGCACACTTCTTTCCCTTTACATATTTCTTATGCACACTTCTTTCCCTTTACATATTTCTTATGCACACTTCTTTCCCTTTACATATTTCTTATGCACACTTCTTTCCCTTTACATATTTCTTATGCACACTTCTTTCCCTTTACATATTTCTTATGCACACTTCTTTCCCTTTACATATTTCTTATGCACACTTCTTTCCCTTTACATATTTCTTATGCACACTTCTTTCCCTTTACATATTTCTTATGCACACTTCTTTCCCTTTACATATTTCTTATGCACACTTCTTTCCCTTTACATATTTCTTATGCACACTTCTTTCCCTTTACATATTTCTTATGCACACTTCTTTCCCTTTACATATTTCTTATGCACACTTCTTTCCCTTTACATATTTCTTATGCACACTTCTTTCCCTTTACATATTTCTTATGCACACTTCTTTCCCTTTACATATTTCTTATGCACACTTCTTTCCCTTTACATATTTCTTATGCACACTTCTTTCCCTTTACATATTTCTTATGCACACTTCTTTCCCTTTACATATTTCTTATGCACACTTCTTTCCCTTTACATATTTCTTATGCACACTTCTTTCCCTTTACATATTTCTTATGCACACTTCTTTCCCTTTACATATTTCTTATGCACACTTCTTTCCCTTTACATATTTCTTATGCACACTTCTTTCCCTTTACATATTTCTTATGCACACTTCTTTCCCTTTACATATTTCTTATGCACACTTCTTTCCCTTTACATATTTCTTATGCACACTTCTTTCCCTTTACATATTTCTTATGCACACTTCTTTCCCTTTACATATTTCTTATGCACACTTCTTTCCCTTTACATATTTCTTATGCACACTTCTTTCCCTTTACATATTTCTTATGCACACTTCTTTCCCTTTACATATTTCTTATGCACACTTCTTTCCCTTTACATATTTCTTATGCACACTTCTTTCCCTTTACATATTTCTTATGCACACTTCTTTCCCTTTACATATTTCTTATGCATACTTCTTTCCCTTTGCATATTTCTTATGCACACTTCTTTCCCTTTACATATTTCTTATGCACACTTCTTTCCCTTTACATATTTCTTATGCACACTTCTTTCCCTTTGCATATTTCTTATGCACACTTCTTTCCCTTTACATATTTCTTATGCACACTTCTTTCTCTTTACATATTTCTTATGCACACTTCTTTCCCTTTACATATTTCTTATGCACACTTCTTTCCCTTTACATATTTATTATGCACACTTCTTTCCCTTTACATATTTCTTATGCACACTTCTTCCCCTTTACATATTTCTTATGCACACTTCTTTCCCTTTACATATTTAGTATGCACACTTCTTTCCCTTTACATATTTAGTATGCACACTTCTTTCCCTTTACATATTTATTATGCACACTTCTTTCCCTTTACATATTTCTTATGCACACTTCTTTCCCTTTACATATTTCTTATGCACACTTCTTTCCCTTTACATATTTCTTATGCACACTTCTTTCCCTTTACATATTTCTTATGCACACTTCTTTCCCTTTACATATTTCTTATGCACACTTCTTTCCCTTTACATATTTCTTATGCACACTTCTTTCCCTTTACATATTTATTATGCACACTTCTTTCCCTTTACATATTTCTTATGCACACTTCTTTCCCTTTACATATTTATTATGAACACTTCTTTCCCTTTACATATTTCTTATGCACACTTCTTTCCCTTTACATATTTCTTATGCACACTTCTTTCCCTTTACATATTTCTTATGCACACTTCTTTCCCTTTACATATTTCTTATGCACACTTCTTTCCCTTTACATATTTCTTATGCACACTTATTTCCCTTTACATATTTCTTATGCACACTTCTTTCCCTTTACATATTTCTTATGCACACTTCTTTCCCTTTACATATTTCTTATGCACACTTCTTTCCCTTTACATATTTCTTATGCACACTTCTTTCCCTTTACATATTTCTTATGCACACTTCTTTCCCTTTACATATTTCTTATGCACACTTCTTTCCCTTTACATATTTCTTATGCACACTTCTTTCTCTTTACATATTTCTTATGCACACTTCTTTCCCTTTACATATTTCTTATGCACACTTCTTTCCCTTTACATATTTCTTATGCACACTTCTTTCCCTTTACATATTTCTTATGCACACTTCTTTCCCTTTACATATTTCTTATGCACACTTCTTTCCCTTTACATATTTCTTATGCACACTTCTTTCCCTTTACATATTTCTTATGCACACTTCTTTCCCTTTACATATTTCTTATGCACACTTCTTTCCCTTTACATATTTCTTATGCACACTTCTTTCCCTTTACATATTTCTTATGCACACTTCTTTCCCTTTACATATTTCTTATGCACACTTCTTTCCCTTTACATATTTCTTATGCACACTTCTTTCCCTTTACATATTTCTTATGCACACTTCTTTCCCTTTACATATTTCTTATGCACACTTCTTTCCCTTTACATATTTCTTATGCACACTTCTTTCCCTTTACATATTTCTTATGCACACTTCTTTCCCTTTACATATTTCTTATGCACACTTCTTTCCCTTTACATATTTCTTATGCACACTTCTTTCCCTTTACATATTTCTTATGCACACTTCTTTCCCTTTACATATTTCTTATGCACACTTCTTTCCCTTTACATATTTCTTATGCACACTTCTTTCCCTTTACATATTTTTTATGCACACTTCTTTCCCTTTACATATTTCTTATGCACACTTCTTTCCCTTTACATATTTCTTATGCACACTTCTTTCCCTTTACATATTTCTTATGCACACTTCTTTCCCTTTACATATTTCTTATGCACACTTCTTTCCCTTTACATATTTCTTATGCACACTTCTTTCCCTTTACATATTTCTTATGCACACTTCTTTCCCTTTACATATTTCTTATGCACACTTCTTTCCCTTTACATATTTCTTATGCACACTTCTTTCCCTTTACATATTTCTTATGCACACTTCTTTCCCTTTACATATTTCTTATGCACACTTCTTTCCCTTTACATATTTCTTATGCACACTTCTTTCCCTTTACATATTTCTTATGCACACTTCTTTCCCTTTACATATTTCTTATGCACACTTCTTTCCCTTTACATATTTCTTATGCACACTTCTTTCCCTTTACATATTTCTTATGCACACTTCTTTCCCTTTACATATTTCTTATGTACACTTCTTTCCCTTTACATATTTCTTATGCACACTTCTTTCCCTTTACATATTTCTTATGCACACTTCTTTCCCTTTACATATTTCTTATGCACACTTCTTTCCCTTTACATATTTCTTATGCACACTTCTTTCCCTTTACATATTTCTTATGCACACTTCTTTCCCTTTACATATTTCTTATGCACACTTCTTTCCCTTTACATATTTCTTATGCACACTTCTTTCCCTTTACATATTTCTTATGCACACTTCTTTCCCTTTACATATTTCTTATGCACACTTCTTTCCCTTTACATATTTCTTATGCACAATTCTTTCTCTTTACATATTTAACTCGAGGGCTTGTTCCCACATCATGTGTTTATTTCTTATGCACACTTCTTTCCCTTTACATATTTAACTCTAGGGCTTGTTCCCACATCATGTGTTTATTTCTTATGCACACTTTTTTCCCTTTACATATTTCGTATGCACACTTCTTTCCCTTTACATATTTCTTATGCACACTTCTTTCCCTTTACATATTTCTTATGCACACTTCTTTCCCTTTACATATTTCTTATGCACACTTCTTTCCCTTTACATATTTATTATGCACACTTCTTTCCCTTTACATATTTATTATGCACACTTCTTTCCCTTTACATATTTCTTATGCACACTTCTTTCCCTTTACATATTTCTTATGCACACTTCTTTCCCTTTACATATTTCTTATGCACACTTCTTTCCCTTTACATATTTCTTATGCACACTTCTTTCCCTTTACATATTTCTTATGCACACTTCTTTCCCTTTACATATTTCTTATGCACACTTCTTTCCCTTTACATATTTATTATGCACACTTCTTTCCCTTTACATATTTATTATGCACACTTCTTTCCCTTTACATATTTCTTATGCACACTTCTTTCCCTTTACATATTTATTATGCACACTTCTTTCCCTTTACATATTTCTTATGCACACTTCTTTCCCTTTACATATTTCTTATGCACACTTCTTTCCCTTTACATATTTCTTATGCACACTTCTTTCCCTTTACATATTTCTTATGCACACTTCTTTCCCTTTACATATTTCTTATGCACACTTCTTTCCCTTTACATATTTCTTATGCACACTTCTTTCCCTTTACATATTTCTTATGCACACTTCTTTCCCTTTACATATTTCTTATGCACACTTCTTTCCCTTTACATATTTCTTATGCACACTTCTTTCCCTTTACATATTTCTTATGCACACTTCTTTCCCTTTACATATTTCTTATGCACACTTCTTTCACTTTACATATTTCTTATGCACACTTCTTTCCCTTTACATATTTCTTATGCACACTTATTTCCCTTTACATATTTCTTATGCACACTTCTTTCCCTTTACATATTTCTTATGCACACTTATTTCCCTTTACATATTTCTTATGCACACTTCTTTCCCTTTACATATTTCTTATGCACACTTCTTTCCCTTTACATATTTCTTATGCACACTTCTTTCCCTTTACATATTTCTTATGCACACTTCTTTCCCTTTACATATTTCTTATGCACACTTCTTTCCCTTTACATATTTCTTATGCACACTTCTTTCCCTTTACATATTTCTTATGCACACTTCTTTCCCTTTACATATTTCTTATGCACACTTCTTTCCCTTTACATATTTCTTATGCACACTTCTTTCCCTTTACATATTTCTTATGCACAATTCTTTCTCTTTACATATTTAACTCGAGGGCTTGTTCCCACATCATGTGTTTATTTCTTATGCACACTTCTTTCCCTTTACATATTTAACTCTAGGGCTTGTTCCCACATCATGTGTTTATTTCTTATGCACACTTTTTTCCCTTTACATATTTCGTATGCACACTTCTTTCCCTTTACATATTTCTTATGCACACTTCTTTCCCTTTACATATTTCTTATGCACACTTCTTTCCCTTTACATATTTCTTATGCACACTTCTTTCCCTTTACATATTTCTTATGCACACTTCTTTCCCTTTACATATTTCTTATGCACACTTCTTTCCCTTTACATATTTCTTATGCACACTTCTTTCCCTTTACATATTTCTTATGCACACTTCTTTCCCTTTACATATTTCTTATGCACACTTCTTTCCCTTTACATATTTCTTATGCACACTTCTTTCCCTTTACATATTTCTTATGCACACTTCTTTCCCTTTACATATTTCTTATGCACACTTCTTTCCCTTTACATATTTCTTATGCACACTTCTTTCCCTTTACATATTTCTTATGCACACTTCTTTCCCTTTACATATTTCTTATGCACACTTATTTCCCTTTACATATTTCTTATGCACACTTCTTTCCCTTTACATATTTCTTATGCACACTTCTTTCCCTTTACATATTTCTTATGCACACTTCTTTCCCTTTACATATTTCTTATGCACACTTCTTTCCCTTTACATATTTCTTATGCACACTTCTTTCCCTTTACATATTTCTTATGCACACTTCTTTCCCTTTACATATTTCTTATGCACACTTCTTTCCCTTTACATATTTCTTATGCACACTTCTTTCCCTTTACATATTTCTTATGCACACTTCTTTCCCTTTACATATTTCTTATGCACACTTCTTTCCCTTTACATATTTCGTATGCACACTTCTTTCCCTTTACATATTTAACTCGAGGGCTTGTTCCCACATCATGTGTTTATTTCTTATGCACACTTCTTTCCCTTTACATATTTCTTATGCACACTTCTTTCCCTTTACAGATTTCTTATGCACACTTCTTTCCCTTTACATATTTCTTATGCACACTTCTTTCCCTTTACATATTTCTTATGCACACTTCTTTCCCTTTACAGATTTCTTATGCACACTTCTTTCCCTTTACAGATTTCTTATGCACACTTCTTTCCCTTTACATATTTCTTATGCACACTTCTTTCCCTTTACATATTTCTTATGCACACTTCTTTCCCTTTACATATTTCTTATGCACACTTCTTTCCCTTTACATATTTATTATGCACACTTCTTTCCCTTTACATATTTCTTATGCACACTTCTTTCCCTTTACATATTTCTTATGCACACTTCTTTCCCTTTACAGATTTCTTATGCACACTTCTTTCCCTTTACAGATTTATTATGCACACTTCTTTCCCTTTACATATTTCTTATGCACACTTCTTTCCCTTTACATATTTCTTATGCACACTTCTTTCCCTTTACATATTTCTTATGCACACTTCTTTCCCTTTACATATTTCTTATGCACACTTCTTTCCCTTTACATATTTCTTATGCACACTTCTTTCCCTTTACATATTTCTTATGCACACTTCTTTCCCTTTACATATTTCTTATGCACACTTCTTTCCCTTTACATATTTAACTCGAGGGCTTGTTCCCACATCATGTGTTTATTTCTTATGCACACTTCTTTCCCTTTACATATTTCTTATGCACACTTCTTTCCCTTTACATATTTCTTATGCACACTTCTTTCCCTTTACATATTTCTTATGCACACTTCTTTCCCTTTACATATTTCTTATGCACACTTATTTCCCTTTACATATTTCTTATGCACACTTCTTTCCCTTTACATATTTCTTATGCACACTTCTGTCCTTTTACATATTTCTTATGCACACTTCTTTCCCTTTACATATTTCTTATGCACACTTCTTTCCCTTTACATATTTCTTATGCACACTTCTTTCCCTTTACATATTTCTTATGCACACTTCTTTCCATTTACATATTTCTTATGCACACTTCTTTCCCTTTACATATTTCTTATGCACACTTCTTTCCCTTTACATATTTCTTATGCACACTTCTTTCCCTTTACATATTTCTTATGCACACTTCTTTCCCTTTACATATTTCTTATGCACACTTCTTTCCCTTTACATATTTCTTATGCACACTTCTTTCCCTTTACATGTTTAACTCGAGGGCTTGTTCCCACATCATGTGTTTATTTCGTATGCACACTTCTTTCCCTTTACATATTTCTTATGCACACTTCTTTCCCTTTACATATTTCTTATGCACACTTCTTTCCCTTTACATATTTCTTATGCACACTTCTTTCCCTTTACATATTTCTTATGCACACTTCTTTCCCTTTACATATTTCTTATGCACACTTCTTTCCCTTTACATATTTCTTATGCACACTTCTTTCCCTTTACATATTTCTTATGCACACTTCTTTCCCTTTACATATTTCTTATGCACACTTCTTTCCCTTTACATATTTCTTATGCACACTTCTTTCCCTTTACATATTTCTTATGCACACTTCTTTCCCTTTACATATTTCTTATGCACACTTCTTTCCCTTTACATATTTCTTATGCACACTTCTTTCCCTTTACATATTTCTTATGCACACTTCTTTCCCTTTACATATTTCTTATGCACACTTCTTTCCCTTTACATATTTCTTATGCACACTTCTTTCCCTTTACATATTTCTTATGCACACTTCTTTCCCTTTACATATTTCTTATGCACACTTCTTTCCCTTTACATATTTCTTATGCACACTTCTTTCCCTTTACATATTTCTTATGCACACTTCTTTCCCTTTACATATTTCTTATGCACACTTCTTTCCCTTTACATATTTCTTATGCACACTTCTTTCCCTTTACATATTTCTTATGCACACTTCTTTCCCTTTACATATTTCTTATGCACACTTCTTTCCCTTTACATATTTAACTCGAGGGCTTGTTCCTACATCATGTGTTTATTTCTTATGCACACTTCTTTCCCTTTACATATTTAACTCGAGGGCTTGTTCCCACATCATGTGTTTATTTCTTATGCACACTTCTTTCCCTTTACATATTTCTTATGCACACTTCTTTCCCTTTACATATTTCTTATGCACACTTCTTTCCCTTTACATATTTCTTATGCACACTTCTTTCCCTTTACATATTTCTTATGCACACTTCTTTCCCTTTTCATATTTCTTATGCACACTTCTTTCCGTTTACATATTTCTTATGCACACTTCTTTCCCTTTACATATTTCTTATGCACACTTCTTTCCCTTTACATATTTCTTATGCACACTTCTTTCCCTTTACATATTTCTTATGCACACTTCTTTCCCTTTACATATTTCTTATGCACACTTCTTTCCCTTTACATATTTCTTATGCACACTTCTTTCCCTTTACATATTTCTTATGCACACTTCTTTCCCTTTACATATTTCTTATGCACACTTCTTTCCCTTTACATATTTCTTATGCACACTTCTTTCCCTTTACATATTTCTTATGCACACTTCTTTCCCTTTACATATTTCTTATGCACACTTCTTTCCCTTTACATATTTCTTATGCACACTTCTTTCCCTTTACATATTTCTTATGCACACTTCTTTCCCTTTACATATTTCTTATGCACACTCCTTTCCCTTTACATATTTCTTATGCACACTTCTTTCCCTTTACATATTTCTTATGCACACTTCTTTCCCTTTACATATTTCTTATGCACACTTCTTTCCCTTTACATATTTCTTATGCACACTTCTTTCCCTTTTCATATTTCTTATGCACACTTCTTTCCCTTTACATATTTCTTATGCACACTTCTTTCCCTTTACATATTTCTTATGCACACTTCTTTCCCTTTACATATTTCTTATGCACACTTCTTTCCCTTTACATATTTCTTATGCACACTTCTTTCCCTTTACATATTTCTTATGCACACTTCTTTCCCTTTACATATTTCTTATGCACACTTCTTTCCCTTTACATATTTCTTATGCACACTTCTTTCCCTTTACATATTTCTTATGCACACTTCTTTCCCTTTACATATTTCTTATGCACACTTCTTTCCCTTTACATATTTCTTATGCACACTTCTTTCCCTTTACATATTTCTTATGCACACTTCTTTCCCTTTACATATTTCTTATGCACACTTCTTTCCCTTTACATATTTCTTATGCACACTTCTTTCCCTTTACATATTTCTTATGCACACTTCTTTCCCTTTACATATTTCTTATGCACACTTCTTTCCCTTTACATATTTCTTATGCACACTTCTTTCCCTTTACATATTTCTTATGCACACTTCTTTCCCTTTACATATTTCTTATGCACACTTCTTTCCCTTTACATATTTCTTATGCACACTTATTTCCCTTTACATATTTCTTATGCACACTTCTTTCCCTTTACATATTTCTTATGCACACTTCTGTCCTTTTACATATTTCTTATGCACACTTCTTTCCCTTTACATATTTCTTATGCACACTTCTTTCCCTTTACATATTTCTTATGCACACTTCTTTCCCTTTACATATTTCTTATGCACACTTCTTTCCCTTTACATATTTCTTATGCACACTTCTTTCCCTTTACATATTTCTTATGCACACTTCTTTCCCTTTACATATTTCTTATGCACACTTCTTTCCCTTTACATATTTCTTATGCACACTTCTTTCCCTTTACATATTTCTTATGCACACTTCTTTCCCTTTACATATTTCTTATGCACACTTCTTTCCCTTTACATATTTCTTATGCACACTTCTTTCCCTTTACATATTTCTTATGCACACTTCTTTCCCTTTACATATTTCTTATGCACACTTCTTTCCCTTTACATATTTCTTATGCACACTTCTTTCCCTTTACATATTTCTTATGCACACTTCTTTCCCTTTGCATATTTCTTATGCACACTTCTTTCCCTTTACATATTTCTTATGCACACTTCTTTCCCTTTACATATTTCTTATGCACACTTATTTCCCTTTACATATTTCTTATGCACACTTCTTTCCCTTTACATATTTCTTATGCACACTTCTTTCCCTTTACATATTTCTTATGCACACTTCTTTCCCTTTACATATTTCTTATGCACACTTCTTTCCCTTTACATATTTCTTATGCACACTTCTTTCCCTTTACATATTTCTTATGCACACTTCTTTCCCTTTACATATTTCTTATGCACACTTATTTCCCTTTACATATTTCTTATGCACACTTCTTTCCCTTTACATATTTCTTATGCACACTTCTTTCCCTTTACATATTTCTTATGCACACTTCTTTCCCTTTACATATTTCTTATGCACACTTCTTTCCCTTTACATATTTCTTATGCACACTTCTTTCCCTTTACATATTTCTTATGCACACTTCTTTCCCTTTACATATTTCTTATGCACACTTCTTTCCCTTTACATATTTCTTATGCACACTTCTTTCCCTTTACATATTTCTTATGCACACTTCTTTCCCTTTACATATTTCGTATGCACACTTCTTTCCCTTTACATATTTAACTCGAGGGCTTGTTCCCACATCATGTGTTTATTTCTTATGCACACTTCTTTCCCTTTACATATTTCTTATGCACACTTCTTTCCCTTTACATATTTCTTATGCACACTTCTTTCCCTTTACATATTTCTTATGCACACTTCTTTCCCTTTACATATTTCTTATGCACACTTCTTTCCCTTTACATATTTCTTATGCACACTTCTTTCCCTTTACATATTTCTTATGCACACTTCTTTCCCTTTACATATTTCTTATGCACACTTCTTTCCCTTTACATATTTCTTATGCACACTTCTTTCCCTTTACATATTTCTTATGCACACTTCTTTCCCTTTACATATTTCTTATGCACACTTCTTTCCCTTTACATATTTCTTATGCACACTTATTTCCCTTTACATATTTCTTATGCACACTTCTTTCCCTTTACATATTTCTTATGCACACTTCTTTCCCTTTACATATTTCTTATGCACACTTCTTTCCCTTTACATATTTCTTATGCACACTTCTTTCCCTTTACATATTTCTTATGCACACTTCTTTCCCTTTACATATTTCTTATGCACACTTCTTTCCCTTTACATATTTCTTATGCACACTTCTTTCCCTTTACATATTTCTTATGCACACTTCTTTCTCTTTACATATTTCTTATGCACACTTCTTTCCCTTTACATATTTCTTATGCACACTTCTTTCCCTTTACATATTTCTTATGCACACTTCTTTCCCTTTACATATTTCTTATGCACACTTCTTTCCCTTTACATATTTCTTATGCACACTTCTTTCCCTTTACATATTTCTTATGCACACTTCTTTCCCTTTACATATTTCTTATGCACACTTATTTCCCTTTACATATTTCTTATGCACACTTCTTTCCCTTTACATATTTCTTATGCACACTTCTTTCCCTTTACATATTTCTTATGCACACTTCTTTCCCTTTACATATTTCTTATGCACACTTCTTTCCCTTTACATATTTCTTATGCACACTTCTTTCCCTTTACATATTTCTTATGCACACTTCTTTCCCTTTACATATTTCTTATGCACACTTATTTCCCTTTACATATTTCTTATGCACACTTCTTTCCCTTTACATATTTCTTATGCACACTTCTTTCCCTTTACATATTTCTTATGCACACTTCTTTCCCTTTACATATTTCTTATGCACACTTCTTTCCCTTTACATATTTCTTATGCACACTTCTTTCCCTTTACATATTTCTTATGCACACTTCTTTCCCTTTACATATTTCTTATGCACACTTCTTTCCCTTTACATATTTCTTATGCACACTTCTTTCCCTTTACATATTTCTTATGCACACTTCTTTCCCTTTACATATTTCTTATGCACACTTCTTTCCCTTTACATATTTCGTATGCACACTTCTTTCCCTTTACATATTTAACTCGAGGGCTTGTTCCCACATCATGTGTTTATTTCTTATGCACACTTCTTTCCCTTTACATATTTCTTATGCACACTTCTTTCCCTTTACAGATTTCTTATGCACACTTCTTTCCCTTTACATATTTCTTATGCACACTTCTTTCCCTTTACATATTTCTTATGCACACTTCTTTCCCTTTACAGATTTCTTATGCACACTTCTTTCCCTTTACAGATTTCTTATGCACACTTCTTTCCCTTTACATATTTCTTATGCACACTTCTTTCCCTTTACATATTTCTTATGCACACTTCTTTCCCTTTACATATTTCTTATGCACACTTCTTTCCCTTTACATATTTATTATGCACACTTCTTTCCCTTTACATATTTCTTATGCACACTTCTTTCCCTTTACATATTTCTTATGCACACTTCTTTCCCTTTACAGATTTCTTATGCACACTTCTTTCCCTTTACAGATTTATTATGCACACTTCTTTCCCTTTACATATTTCTTATGCACACTTCTTTCCCTTTACATATTTCTTATGCACACTTCTTTCCCTTTACATATTTCTTATGCACACTTCTTTCCCTTTACATATTTCTTATGCACACTTCTTTCCCTTTACATATTTCTTATGCACACTTCTTTCCCTTTACATATTTCTTATGCACACTTCTTTCCCTTTACATATTTCTTATGCACACTTCTTTCCCTTTACATATTTAACTCGAGGGCTTGTTCCCACATCATGTGTTTATTTCTTATGCACACTTCTTTCCCTTTACATATTTCTTATGCACACTTCTTTCCCTTTACATATTTCTTATGCACACTTCTTTCCCTTTACATATTTCTTATGCACACTTCTTTCCCTTTACATATTTCTTATGCACACTTATTTCCCTTTACATATTTCTTATGCACACTTCTTTCCCTTTACATATTTCTTATGCACACTTCTGTCCTTTTACATATTTCTTATGCACACTTCTTTCCCTTTACATATTTCTTATGCACACTTCTTTCCCTTTACATATTTCTTATGCACACTTCTTTCCCTTTACATATTTCTTATGCACACTTCTTTCCATTTACATATTTCTTATGCACACTTCTTTCCCTTTACATATTTCTTATGCACACTTCTTTCCCTTTACATATTTCTTATGCACACTTCTTTCCCTTTACATATTTCTTATGCACACTTCTTTCCCTTTACATATTTCTTATGCACACTTCTTTCCCTTTACATATTTCTTATGCACACTTCTTTCCCTTTACATGTTTAACTCGAGGGCTTGTTCCCACATCATGTGTTTATTTCGTATGCACACTTCTTTCCCTTTACATATTTCTTATGCACACTTCTTTCCCTTTACATATTTCTTATGCACACTTCTTTCCCTTTACATATTTCTTATGCACACTTCTTTCCCTTTACATATTTCTTATGCACACTTCTTTCCCTTTACATATTTCTTATGCACACTTCTTTCCCTTTACATATTTCTTATGCACACTTCTTTCCCTTTACATATTTCTTATGCACACTTCTTTCCCTTTACATATTTCTTATGCACACTTCTTTCCCTTTACATATTTCTTATGCACACTTCTTTCCCTTTACATATTTCTTATGCACACTTCTTTCCCTTTACATATTTCTTATGCACACTTCTTTCCCTTTACATATTTCTTATGCACACTTCTTTCCCTTTACATATTTCTTATGCACACTTCTTTCCCTTTACATATTTCTTATGCACACTTCTTTCCCTTTACATATTTCTTATGCACACTTCTTTCCCTTTACATATTTCTTATGCACACTTCTTTCCCTTTACATATTTCTTATGCACACTTCTTTCCCTTTACATATTTCTTATGCACACTTCTTTCCCTTTACATATTTCTTATGCACACTTCTTTCCCTTTACATATTTCTTATGCACACTTCTTTCCCTTTACATATTTCTTATGCACACTTCTTTCCCTTTACATATTTCTTATGCACACTTCTTTCCCTTTACATATTTCTTATGCACACTTCTTTCCCTTTACATATTTCTTATGCACACTTCTTTCCCTTTACATATTTAACTCGAGGGCTTGTTCCTACATCATGTGTTTATTTCTTATGCACACTTCTTTCCCTTTACATATTTAACTCGAGGGCTTGTTCCCACATCATGTGTTTATTTCTTATGCACACTTCTTTCCCTTTACATATTTCTTATGCACACTTCTTTCCCTTTACATATTTCTTATGCACACTTCTTTCCCTTTACATATTTCTTATGCACACTTCTTTCCCTTTACATATTTCTTATGCACACTTCTTTCCCTTTTCATATTTCTTATGCACACTTCTTTCCGTTTACATATTTCTTATGCACACTTCTTTCCCTTTACATATTTCTTATGCACACTTCTTTCCCTTTACATATTTCTTATGCACACTTCTTTCCCTTTACATATTTCTTATGCACACTTCTTTCCCTTTACATATTTCTTATGCACACTTCTTTCCCTTTACATATTTCTTATGCACACTTCTTTCCCTTTACATATTTCTTATGCACACTTCTTTCCCTTTACATATTTCTTATGCACACTTCTTTCCCTTTACATATTTCTTATGCACACTTCTTTCCCTTTACATATTTCTTATGCACACTTCTTTCCCTTTACATATTTCTTATGCACACTTCTTTCCCTTTACATATTTCTTATGCACACTTCTTTCCCTTTACATATTTCTTATGCACACTTCTTTCCCTTTACATATTTCTTATGCACACTCCTTTCCCTTTACATATTTCTTATGCACACTTCTTTCCCTTTACATATTTCTTATGCACACTTCTTTCCCTTTACATATTTCTTATGCACACTTCTTTCCCTTTACATATTTCTTATGCACACTTCTTTCCCTTTTCATATTTCTTATGCACACTTCTTTCCCTTTACATATTTCTTATGCACACTTCTTTCCCTTTACATATTTCTTATGCACACTTCTTTCCCTTTACATATTTCTTATGCACACTTCTTTCCCTTTACATATTTCTTATGCACACTTCTTTCCCTTTACATATTTCTTATGCACACTTCTTTCCCTTTACATATTTCTTATGCACACTTCTTTCCCTTTACATATTTCTTATGCACACTTCTTTCCCTTTACATATTTCTTATGCACACTTCTTTCCCTTTACATATTTCTTATGCACACTTCTTTCCCTTTACATATTTCTTATGCACACTTCTTTCCCTTTACATATTTCTTATGCACACTTCTTTCCCTTTACATATTTCTTATGCACACTTCTTTCCCTTTACATATTTCTTATGCACACTTCTTTCCCTTTACATATTTCTTATGCACACTTCTTTCCCTTTACATATTTCTTATGCACACTTCTTTCCCTTTACATATTTCTTATGCACACTTCTTTCCCTTTACATATTTCTTATGCACACTTCTTTCCCTTTACATATTTCTTATGCACACTTCTTTCTCTTTACATATTTCTTATGCACACTTATTTCCCTTTACATATTTCTTATGCACACTTCTTTCCCTTTACATATTTCTTATGCACACTTCTGTCCTTTTACATATTTCTTATGCACACTTCTTTCCCTTTACATATTTCTTATGCACACTTCTTTCCCTTTACATATTTCTTATGCACACTTCTTTCCCTTTACATATTTCTTATGCACACTTCTTTCCCTTTACATATTTCTTATGCACACTTCTTTCCCTTTACATATTTCTTATGCACACTTCTTTCCCTTTACATATTTCTTATGCACACTTCTTTCCCTTTACATATTTCTTATGCACACTTCTTTCCCTTTACATATTTCTTATGCACACTTCTTTCCCTTTACATATTTCTTATGCACACTTCTTTCCCTTTACATATTTCTTATGCACACTTCTTTCCCTTTACATATTTCTTATGCACACTTCTTTCCCTTTACATATTTCTTATGCACACTTCTTTCCCTTTACATATTTCTTATGCACACTTCTTTCCCTTTACATATTTCTTATGCACACTTCTTTCCCTTTGCATATTTCTTATGCACACTTCTTTCCCTTTACATATTTCTTATGCACACTTCTTTCCCTTTACATATTTCTTATGCACACTTATTTCCCTTTACATATTTCTTATGCACACTTCTTTCCCTTTACATATTTCTTATGCACACTTCTTTCCCTTTACATATTTCTTATGCACACTTCTTTCCCTTTACATATTTCTTATGCACACTTCTTTCCCTTTACATATTTCTTATGCACACTTCTTTCCCTTTACATATTTCTTATGCACACTTCTTTCCCTTTACATATTTCTTATGCACACTTATTTCCCTTTACATATTTCTTATGCACACTTCTTTCCCTTTACATATTTCTTATGCACACTTCTTTCCCTTTACATATTTCTTATGCACACTTCTTTCCCTTTACATATTTCTTATGCACACTTCTTTCCCTTTACATATTTCTTATGCACACTTCTTTCCCTTTACATATTTCTTATGCACACTTCTTTCCCTTTACATATTTCTTATGCACACTTCTTTCCCTTTACATATTTCTTATGCACACTTCTTTCCCTTTACATATTTCTTATGCACACTTCTTTCCCTTTACATATTTCGTATGCACACTTCTTTCCCTTTACATATTTAACTCGAGGGCTTGTTCCCACATCATGTGTTTATTTCTTATGCACACTTCTTTCCCTTTACATATTTCTTATGCACACTTCTTTCCCTTTACATATTTCTTATGCACACTTCTTTCCCTTTACATATTTCTTATGCACACTTCTTTCCCTTTACATATTTCTTATGCACACTTCTTTCCCTTTACATATTTCTTATGCACACTTCTTTCCCTTTACATATTTCTTATGCACACTTCTTTCCCTTTACATATTTCTTATGCACACTTCTTTCCCTTTACATATTTCTTATGCACACTCCTTTCCCTTTACATATTTCTTATGCACACTTCTTTCCCTTTACATATTTCTTATGCACACTTCTTTCCCTTTACATATTTCTTATGCACACTTCTTTCCCTTTACATATTTCTTATGCACACTTCTTTCCCTTTTCATATTTCTTATGCACACTTCTTTCCCTTTACATATTTCTTATGCACACTTCTTTCCCTTTACATATTTCTTATGCACACTTCTTTCCCTTTACATATTTCTTATGCACACTTCTTTCCCTTTACATATTTCTTATGCACACTTCTTTCCCTTTACATATTTCTTATGCACACTTCTTTCCCTTTACATATTTCTTATGCACACTTCTTTCCCTTTACATATTTCTTATGCACACTTCTTTCCCTTTACATATTTCTTATGCACACTTCTTTCCCTTTACATATTTCTTATGCACACTTCTTTCCCTTTACATATTTCTTATGCACACTTCTTTCCCTTTACATATTTCTTATGCACACTTCTTTCCCTTTACATATTTCTTATGCACACTTCTTTCCCTTTACATATTTCTTATGCACACTTCTTTCCCTTTACATATTTCTTATGCACACTTCTTTCCCTTTACATATTTCTTATGCACACTTCTTTCCCTTTACATATTTCTTATGCACACTTCTTTCCCTTTACATATTTCTTATGCACACTTCTTTCCCTTTACATATTTCTTATGCACACTTCTTTCCCTTTACATATTTCTTATGCACACTTCTTTCCCTTTACATATTTCTTATGCACACTTCTTTCCCTTTACATATTTCTTATGCACACTTATTTCCCTTTACATATTTCTTATGCACACTTCTTTCCCTTTACATATTTCTTATGCACACTTCTGTCCTTTTACATATTTCTTATGCACACTTCTTTCCCTTTACATATTTCTTATGCACACTTATTTCCCTTTACATATTTCTTATGCACACTTCTTTCCCTTTACATATTTCTTATGCACACTTCTTTCCCTTTACATATTTCTTATGCACACTTCTTTCCCTTTACATATTTCTTATGCACACTTCTTTCCCTTTACATATTTCTTATGCACACTTCTTTCCCTTTACATATTTCTTATGCACACTTCTTTCCCTTTACATATTTCTTATGCACACTTCTTTCCCTTTACATATTTCTTATGCACACTTCTTTCCCTTTACATATTTCTTATGCACACTTCTTTCCCTTTACATATTTCTTATGCACACTTCTTTCCCTTTACATATTTCGTATGCACACTTCTTTCCCTTTACATATTTAACTCGAGGGCTTGTTCCCACATCATGTGTTTATTTCTTATGCACACTTCTTTCCCTTTACATATTTCTTATGCACACTTCTTTCCCTTTACAGATTTCTTATGCACACTTCTTTCCCTTTACATATTTCTTATGCACACTTCTTTCCCTTTACATATTTCTTATGCACACTTCTTTCCCTTTACATATTTCTTATGCACACTTCTTTCCCTTTACAGATTTCTTATGCACACTTCTTTCCCTTTACATATTTCTTATGCACACTTCTTTCCCTTTACATATTTCTTATGCACACTTATTTCCCTTTACATATTTCTTATGCACACTTCTTTCCCTTTACATATTTCTTATGCACACTTCTTTCCCTTTACATATTTCTTATGCACACTTCTTTCCCTTTACATATTTCTTATGCACACTTCTTTCCCTTTACATATTTCTTATGCACACTTCTTTCCCTTTACATATTTCTTATGCACACTTCTTTCCCTTTACATATTTCTTATGCACACTTCTTTCCCTTTACATATTTCTTATGCACACTTATTTCCCTTTACATATTTCTTATGCACACTTCTTTCCCTTTACATATTTCTTATGCACACTTCTGTCCTTTTACATATTTCTTATGCACACTTCTTTCCCTTTACATATTTCTTATGCACACTTCTTTCCCTTTACATATTTCTTATGCACACTTCTTTCCCTTTACATATTTCTTATGCACACTTCTTTCCCTTTACATATTTCTTATGCACACTTCTTTCCCTTTACATATTTCTTATGCACACTTCTTTCCCTTTACATATTTCTTATGCACACTTCTTTCCCTTTACATATTTCTTATGCACACTTCTTTCCCTTTACATATTTCTTATGCACACTTCTTTCCCTTTACATATTTCTTATGCACACTTCTTTCCCTTTACATATTTCTTATGCACACTTCTTTCCCTTTACATATTTCTTATGCACACTTCTTTCCCTTTACATATTTCTTATGCACACTTCTTTCCCTTTACATATTTCTTATGCACACTTCTTTCCCTTTACATATTTCTTATGCACACTTCTTTCCCTTTACATATTTCTTATGCACACTTCTTTCCCTTTACATATTTCTTATGTACACTTCTTTCCCTTTACATATTTCTTATGCACACTTATTTCCCTTTACATATTTCTTATGCACACTTCTTTCCCTTTACATATTTCTTATGCACACTTCTTTCCCTTTACATATTTCTTATGCACACTTCTTTCCCTTTACATATTTCTTATGCACACTTCTTTCCCTTTACATATTTCTTATGCACACTTCTTTCCCTTTACATATTTCTTATGCACACTTATTTCCCTTTACATATTTCTTATGCACACTTATTTCCCTTTACATATTTCTTATGCACACTTCTTTCCCTTTACATATTTCTTATGCACACTTCTTTCCCTTTACATATTTCTTATGCACACTTCTTTCCCTTTACATATTTCTTATGCACACTTCTTTCCCTTTACATATTTCTTATGCACACTTCTTTCCCTTTACATATTTCTTATGCACACTTCTTTCCCTTTACATATTTCTTATGCACACTTCTTTCCCTTTACATATTTCTTATGCACACTTCTTTCCCTTTACATATTTCTTATGCACACTTCTTTCCCTTTACATATTTCTTATGCACACTTCTTTCCCTTTACATATTTCGTATGCACACTTCTTTCCCTTTACATATTTAACTCGAGGGCTTGTTCCCACATCATGTGTTTATTTCTTATGCACACTTCTTTCCCTTTACATATTTCTTATGCACACTTCTTTCCCTTTACAGATTTCTTATGCACACTTCTTTCCCTTTACATATTTCTTATGCACACTTCTTTCCCTTTACATATTTCTTATGCACACTTCTTTCCCTTTACATATTTCTTATGCACACTTCTTTCCCTTTACATATTTCTTATGCACACTTCTTTCCCTTTACATATTTCTTATGCACACTTCTTTCCCTTTACATATTTCTTATGCACACTTCTTTCCCTTTACATATTTCTTATGCACACTTCTTTCCCTTTTACATATTTCTTATGCACACTTCTTTCCCTTTACATATTTCTTATGCACACTTCTTTCCCTTTACATATTTCTTATGCACACTTCTTTCCCTTTACATATTTCTTATGCACACTTCTTTCCCTTTACATATTTCTTATGCACACTTCTTTCCCTTTACATATTTCTTATGCACACTTCTTTCCCTTTACATATTTCTTATGCACACTTCTTTCCCTTTACATATTTCTTATGCACACTTCTTTCCCTTTACATATTTCTTATGCACACTTCTTTCCCTTTATATATTTCTTATGCACACTTCTTTCCCTTTACATATTTCTTATGCACACTTCTTTCCCTTTACATATTTCTTATGCACACTTCTTTCTCTTTACATATTTCTTATGCACACTTCTTTCCCTTTACATATTTCTTATGCACACTTCTTTCCCTTTACATATTTCTTATGCACACTTCTTTCCCTTTACATATTTCTTATGCACACTTCTTTCCCTTTACATATTTCTTATGCACACTTCTTTCCCTTTACATATTTCTTATGCACACTTCTTTCCCTTTACATATTTCTTATGCACACTTCTTTCCCTTTACATATTTCTTATGCACACTTCTTTCCCTTTACATATTTCTTATGCACACTTATTTCCCTTTACATATTTCTTATGCACACTTCTTTCCCTTTACATATTTCTTATGCACACTTCTTTCCCTTTACATATTTCTTATGCACACTTCTTTCCCTTTACATATTTCTTATGCACACTTCTTTCCCTTTACATATTTCTTATGCACACTTCTTTCCCTTTACATATTTCTTATGCACACTTCTTTCCCTTTACATATTTCTTATGCACACTTCTTTCCCTTTACATATTTCTTATGCACACTTCTTTCCCTTTACATATTTCTTATGCACACTTCTTTCCCTTTACATATTTCTTATGCACACTTCTTTCCCTTTACATATTTCTTATGCACACTTCTTTCCCTTTACATATTTCTTATGCACACTTCTTTCCCTTTACATATTTCTTATGCACACTTCTTTCCCTTTACATATTTCTTATGCACACTTCTTTCCCTTTACATATTTCTTATGCACACTTCTTTCCCTTTACATATTTCTTATGCACACTTCTTTCCCTTTACATATTTCTTATGCACACTTCTTTCCCTTTACATATTTCTTATGCACACTTCTTTCCCTTTACATATTTCTTATGCACACTTCTTTCCCTTTACATATTTCTTATGCACACTTCTTTCCCTTTACATTTTTCTTATGCACACTTCTTTCCCTTTACATATTTCTTATGCACACTTCTTTCCCTTTACATTTTTCTTATGCACACTTCTTTCCCTTTACATATTTCTTATGCACACTTCTTTCCCTTTACATATTTCTTATGCACACTTCTTTCCCTTTACATATTTCTTATGCACACTTCTTTCCCTTTACATATTTCTTATGCACACTTCTTTCCCTTTACATATTTCTTATGCACACTTCTTTCCCTTTACATATTTCTTATGCACACTTCTTTCCCTTTACATATTTCTTATGCACACTTCTTTCCCTTTACATATTTCTTATGCACACTTCTTTCCCTTTACATATTTCTTATGCACACTTCTTTCCCTTTACATATTTCTTATGCACACTTCTTTCCCTTTACATATTTCTTATGCACACTTCTTTCCCTTTACATATTTCTTATGCACACTTCTTTCCCTTTACATATTTCTTATGCACACTTCTTTCCCTTTACATATTTCTTATGCACACTTCTTTCCCTTTACATATTTCTTATGCACACTTCTTTCCCTTTACATATTTCTTATGCACACTTCTTTCCCTTTACATATTTCTTATGCACACTTCTTTCCCTTTACATATTTCTTATGCACACTTCTTTCCCTTTACATATTTCTTATGCACACTTCTTTCCCTTTACATATTTCTTATGCACACTTCTTTCCCTTTACATATTTCTTATGCACACTTCTTTCCCTTTACATATTTCTTATGCACACTTCTTTCCCTTTACATATTTCTTATGCACACTTCTTTCCCTTTACATATTTCTTATGCACACTTCTTTCCCTTTACATATTTCTTATGCACACTTCTTTCCCTTTACATATTTCTTATGCACACTTCTTTCCCTTTACATATTTCTTATGCACACTTCTTTCCCTTTACATTTTTCTTATGCACACTTCTTTCCCTTTACATATTTCTTATGCACACTTCTTTCCCTTTACATTTTTCTCATGCACACTTCTTTCCCTTTACATATTTATTATGCACACTTCTTTCCCTTTACATATTTCTTATGCACACTTCTTTCCCTTTACATATTTCTTATGCACACTTCTTTCCCTTTACATATTTCTTATGCACACTTCTTTCCCTTTACATATTTCTTATGCACACTTCTTTCCCTTTACATATTTCTTATGCACACTTCTTTCCCTTTACATATTTCTTATGCACACTTCTTTCCCTTTATTATTTCTTATGCACACTTCTTTCCCTTTACATATTTCTTATGCACACTTCTTTCCCTTTACATATTTCTTATGCACACTTCTTTCCCTTTACATATTTCTTATGCACACTTCTTTCCCTTTACATATTTCTTATGCACACTTCTTTCCCTTTACATATTTCTTATGCACACTTCTTTCCCTTTACATATTTAACTCGAGGGCTTGTTCCCACATCATGTGTTTATTTCTTATGCACACTTCTTTCCCTTTACATATTTAACTCGAGGGCTTGTTCCCACATCATGTGTTCATTTCTTATGCACACTTCTTTCCCTTTACATATTTAACTCGAGGGCTGGTTCCCACATCATGTGTTTATTTCTTATGCACACTTCTTTCCCTTTACATATTTCTTATGCACACTTCTTTCCCTTTACATATTTCTTATGCACACTTCTTTCCCTTTACATATTTCTTATGCACACTTCTTTCCCTTTACATATTTCTTATGCACACTTCTTTCCCTTTACATATTTCTTATGCACACTTCTTTCCCTTTACATATTTCTTATGCACACTTCTTTCCCTTTACATATTTCTTATGCACACTTCTTTCCCTTTACATATTTCTTATGCACACTTCTTTCCCTTTACATATTTCTTATGCACACTTCTTTCCCTTTACATATTTCTTATGCACACTTCTTTCTCTTTACATATTTCTTATGCACACTTCTTTCCCTTTACATATTTCTTATGCACACTTCTTTCCCTTTACATATTTCTTATGCACACTTCTTTCCCTTTACATATTTCTTATGCACACTTCTTTCCCTTTACATATTTCTTATGCACACTTCTTTCCCTTTACATATTTCTTATGCACACTTCTTTCCCTTTACATATTTCTTATGCACACTTCTTTCCCTTTACATATTTCTTATGCACACTTCTTTCCCTTTACATATTTCTTATGCACACTTATTTCCCTTTACATATTTCTTATGCACACTTCTTTCCCTTTACATATTTCTTATGCACACTTCTTTCCCTTTACATATTTCTTATGCACACTTCTTTCCCTTTACATATTTCTTATGCACACTTCTTTCCCTTTACATATTTCTTATGCACACTTCTTTCCCTTTACATATTTCTTATGCACACTTCTTTCCCTTTACATATTTCTTATGCACACTTCTTTCCCTTTACATATTTCTTATGCACACTTCTTTCCCTTTACATATTTCTTATGCACACTTCTTTCCCTTTACATATTTCTTATGCACACTTCTTTCCCTTTACATATTTCTTATGCACACTTCTTTCCCTTTACATATTTCTTATGCACACTTCTTTCCCTTTACATATTTCTTATGCACACTTCTTTCCCTTTACATATTTCTTATGCACACTTCTTTCCCTTTACATATTTCTTATGCACACTTCTTTCCCTTTACATATTTCTTATGCACACTTCTTTCCCTTTACATATTTCTTATGCACACTTCTTTCCCTTTACATATTTCTTATGCACACTTCTTTCCCTTTACATATTTCTTATGCACACTTCTTTCCCTTTACATATTTCTTATGCACACTTCTTTCCCTTTACATTTTTCTTATGCACACTTCTTTCCCTTTACATATTTCTTATGCACACTTCTTTCCCTTTACATTTTTCTTATGCACACTTCTTTCCCTTTACATATTTCTTATGCACACTTCTTTCCCTTTACATATTTCTTATGCACACTTCTTTCCCTTTACATATTTCTTATGCACACTTCTTTCCCTTTACATATTTCTTATGCACACTTCTTTCCCTTTACATATTTCTTATGCACACTTCTTTCCCTTTACATATTTCTTATGCACACTTCTTTCCCTTTACATATTTCTTATGCACACTTCTTTCCCTTTACATATTTCTTATGCACACTTCTTTCCCTTTACATATTTCTTATGCACACTTCTTTCCCTTTACATATTTCTTATGCACACTTCTTTCCCTTTACATATTTCTTATGCACACTTCTTTCCCTTTACATATTTCTTATGCACACTTCTTTCCCTTTACATATTTCTTATGCACACTTCTTTCCCTTTACATATTTCTTATGCACACTTCTTTCCCTTTACATATTTCTTATGCACACTTCTTTCCCTTTACATATTTCTTATGCACACTTCTTTCCCTTTACATATTTCTTATGCACACTTCTTTCCCTTTACATATTTCTTATGCACACTTCTTTCCCTTTACATATTTCTTATGCACACTTCTTTCCCTTTACATATTTCTTATGCACACTTCTTTCCCTTTACATATTTCTTATGCACACTTCTTTCCCTTTACATATTTCTTATGCACACTTCTTTCCCTTTACATATTTCTTATGCACACTTCTTTCCCTTTACATATTTCTTATGCACACTTCTTTCCCTTTACATATTTCTTATGCACACTTCTTTCCCTTTACATATTTCTTATGCACACTTCTTTCCCTTTACATATTTCTTATGCACACTTCTTTCCCTTTACATTTTTCTTATGCACACTTCTTTCCCTTTACATATTTCTTATGCACACTTCTTTCCCTTTACATTTTTCTCATGCACACTTCTTTCCCTTTACATATTTATTATGCACACTTCTTTCCCTTTACATATTTCTTATGCACACTTCTTTCCCTTTACATATTTCTTATGCACACTTCTTTCCCTTTACATATTTCTTATGCACACTTCTTTCCCTTTACATATTTCTTATGCACACTTCTTTCCCTTTACATATTTCTTATGCACACTTCTTTCCCTTTACATATTTCTTATGCACACTTCTTTCCCTTTATTATTTCTTATGCACACTTCTTTCCCTTTACATATTTCTTATGCACACTTCTTTCCCTTTACATATTTCTTATGCACACTTCTTTCCCTTTACATATTTCTTATGCACACTTCTTTCCCTTTACATATTTCTTATGCACACTTCTTTCCCTTTACATATTTCTTATGCACACTTCTTTCCCTTTACATATTTAACTCGAGGGCTTGTTCCCACATCATGTGTTTATTTCTTATGCACACTTCTTTCCCTTTACATATTTAACTCGAGGGCTTGTTCCCACATCATGTGTTTATTTCTTATGCACACTTCTTTCCCTTTACATATTTAACTCGAGGGCTGGTTCCCACATCATGTGTTTATTTCTTATGCACACTTCTTTCCCTTTACATATTTCTTATGCACACTTCTTTCCCTTTACATATTTCTTATGCACACTTCTTTCCCTTTACATATTTCTTATGCACACTTCTTTCCCTTTACATATTTCTTATGCACACTTCTTTCCCTTTACATATTTCTTATGCACACTTCTTTCCCTTTACATATTTCTTATGCACACTTCTTTCCCTTTACATATTTCTTATGCACACTTCTTTCCCTTTACATATTTCTTATGCACACTTCTTTCCCTTTACATATTTCTTATGCACACTTCTTTCCCTTTACATATTTCTTATGCACACTTCTTTCCCTTTACATATTTCTTATGCACACTTCTTTCCCTTTACATATTTCTTATGCACACTTCTTTCCCTTTACATATTTCTTATGCACACTTCTTTCCCTTTACATATTTCTTATGCACACTTCTTTCCCTTTACATATTTCTTATGCACACTTCTTTCCCTTTACATATTTCTTATGCACACTTCTTTCCCTTTACATATTTCTTATGCACACTTCTTTCCCTTTACATATTTCTTATGCACACTTCTTTCCCTTTACATATTTCTTATGCACACTTCTTTCCCTTTACATATTTCTTATGCACACTTCTTTCCCTTTACATATTTCTTATGCACACTTCTTTCCCTTTACATATTTCTTATGCACACTTCTTTCCCTTTACATATTTCTTATGCACACTTCTTTCCCTTTACATATTTCTTATGCACACTTCTTTCCCTTTATTATTTCTTATGCACACTTCTTTCCCTTTACATATTTCTTATGCACACTTCTTTCCCTTTACATATTTCTTATGCACACTTCTTTCCCTTTACATATTTCTTATGCACACTTCTTTCCCTTTACATATTTCTTATGCACACTTCTTTCCCTTTACATATTTCTTATGCACACTTCTTTCCCTTTACATATTTAACTCGAGGGCTTGTTCCCACATCATGTGTTTATTTCTTATGCACACTTCTTTCCCTTTACATATTTAACTCGAGGGCTTGTTCCCACATCATGTGTTTATTTCTTATGCACACTTCTTTCCCTTTACATATTTAACTCGAGGGCTGGTTCCCACATCATGTGTTTATTTCTTATGCACACTTCTTTCCCTTTACATATTTCTTATGCACACTTCTTTCCCTTTACATATTTCTTATGCACACTTCTTTCCCTTTACATATTTCTTATGCACACTTCTTTCCCTTTACATATTTCTTATGCACACTTCTTTCCCTTTACATATTTCTTATGCACACTTCTTTCCCTTTACATATTTCTTATGCACACTTCTTTCCCTTTACATATTTCTTATGCACACTTCTTTCCCTTTACATATTTCTTATGCACACTTCTTTCCCTTTACATATTTCTTATGCACACTTCTTTCCCTTTACATATTTCTTATGCACACTTCTTTCCCTTTACATATTTCTTATGCACACTTCTTTCCCTTTACATATTTCTTATGCACACTTCTTTCCCTTTACATATTTCTTATGCACACTTCTTTCCCTTTACATATTTCTTATGCACACTTCTTTCCCTTTACATATTTCTTATGCACACTTCTTTCCCTTTACATATTTCTTATGCACACTTCTTTCCCTTTACATATTTCTTATGCACACTTCTTTCCCTTTACATATTTCTTATGCACACTTCTTTCCCTTTACATATTTCTTATGCACACTTCTTTCCCTTTACATATTTCTTATGCACACTTCTTTCCCTTTACATATTTCTTATGCACACTTCTTTCCCTTTACATATTTCTTATGCACACTTCTTTCCCTTTACATATTTCTTATGCACACTTCTTTCCCTTTACATATTTCTTATGCACACTTCTTTCCCTTTACATATTTCTTATGCACACTTCTTTCCCTTTACATATTTCTTATGCACACTTCTTTCCCTTTACATATTTCTTATGCACACTTCTTTCCCTTTACATATTTCTTATGCACACTTCTTTCCCTTTACATTTTTCTTATGCACACTTCTTTCCCTTTACATATTTCCTATGCACACTTCTTTCCCTTTACATTTTTCCTATGCACACTTCTTTCCCTTTACATATTTCTTATGCACACTTCTTTCCCTTTACATATTTCTTATGCACACTTCTTTCCCTTTACATATTTCTTATGCACACTTCTTTCCCTTTACATATTTCTTATGCACACTTCTTTCCCTTTACATATTTCTTATGCACACTTCTTTCCCTTTACATATTTCTTATGCACACTTCTTTCCCTTTATTATTTCTTATGCACACTTCTTTCCCTTTACATATTTCTTATGCACACTTCTTTCCCTTTACATATTTCTTATGCACACTTCTTTCCCTTTACATATTTCTTATGCACACTTCTTTCCCTTTACATATTTCTTATGCACACTTCTTTCCCTTTACATATTTCTTATGCACACTTCTTTCCCTTTACATATTTAACTCGAGGGCTTGTTCCCACATCATGTGTTTATTTCGTATGCACACTTCTTTCCCTTTACATATTTAACTCGAGGGCTTGTTCCCACATCATGTGTTTATTTCTTATGCACACTTCTTTCCCTTTACATATTTAACTCGAGGGCTTGTTCTCACATCATGTGTTTATTTCTTATGCACACTTCTTTCCCTTTACATATTTCTTATGCACACTTCTTTCCCTTTACATATTTCTTATGCACACTTCTTTCCCTTTACATATTTCTTATGCACACTTCTTTCCCTTTACATATTTCTTATGCACACTTCTTTCCCTTTACATATTTCTTATGCACACTTCTTTCCCTTTACATATTTCTTATGCACACTTCTTTCCCTTTACATATTTCTTATGCACACTTCTTTCCCTTTACATATTTCTTATGCACACTTCTTTCCCTTTACATATTTCTTATGCACACTTCTTTCCCTTTACATATTTCTTATGCACACTTCTTTCCCTTTACATATTTCTTATGCACACTTCTTTCCCTTTACATATTTCTTATGCACACTTCTTTCCCTTTACATATTTCTTATGCACACTTCTTTCCCTTTACATATTTCTTATGCACACTTCTTTCCCTTTACATATTTCTTATGCACACTTCTTTCCCTTTACATATTTCTTATGCACACTTCTTTCCCTTTACATATTTCTTATGCACACTTCTTTCCCTTTACATATTTCTTATGCACACTTCTTTCCCTTTACATATTTCTTATGCACACTTCTTTCCCTTTACATTTTTCTTATGCACACTTCTTTCCCTTTACATATTTCCTATGCACACTTCTTTCCCTTTACATTTTTCCTATGCACACTTCTTTCCCTTTACATATTTCTTATGCACACTTCTTTCCCTTTACATATTTCTTATGCACACTTCTTTCCCTTTACATATTTCTTATGCACACTTCTTTCCCTTTACATATTTCTTATGCACACTTCTTTCCCTTTACATATTTCTTATGCACACTTCTTTCCCTTTACATATTTCTTATGCACACTTCTTTCCCTTTATTATTTCTTATGCACACTTCTTTCCCTTTACATATTTCTTATGCACACTTCTTTCCCTTTACATATTTCTTATGCACACTTCTTTCCCTTTACATATTTCTTATGCACACTTCTTTCCCTTTACATATTTCTTATGCACACTTCTTTCCCTTTACATATTTCTTATGCACACTTCTTTCCCTTTACATATTTAACTCGAGGGCTTGTTCCCACATCATGTGTTTATTTCGTATGCACACTTCTTTCCCTTTACATATTTAACTCGAGGGCTTGTTCCCACATCATGTGTTTATTTCTTATGCACACTTCTTTCCCTTTACATATTTAACTCGAGGGCTTGTTCTCACATCATGTGTTTATTTCTTATGCACACTTCTTTCCCTTTACATATTTCTTATGCACACTTCTTTCCCTTTACATATTTCTTATGCACACTTCTTTCCCTTTACATATTTAACTCGAGGGCTTGTTCCCACATCATGTGTTTATTTCTTATGCACACTTCTTTCCCTTTACATATTTCTTATGCACACTTCTTTCCCTTTACATATTTCTTATGCACACTTCTTTCCCTTTACATATTTCTTATGCACACTTCTTTCCCTTTACATATTTCTTATGCACACTTCTTTCCCTTTACATATTTAACTCGAGGGCTTGTTCCCACATCATGTGTTTATTTCTTATGCACACTTCTTTCCCTTTACATATTTCTTATGCACACTTCTTTCCCTTTACATATTTCTTATGCACACTTCTTTCCCTTTACATATTTCTTATGCACACTTCTTTCCCTTTATTATTTCTTATGCACACTTCTTTCCCTTTACATATTTCTTATGCACACTTCTTTCCCTTTACATATTTCTTATGCACACTTCTTTCCCTTTACATATTTCTTATGCACACTTCTTTCCCTTTACATATTTCTTATGCACACTTCTTTCCCTTTACATATTTCTTATGCACACTTCTTTCCCTTTACATATTTCTTATGCACACTTCTTTCCCTTTATTATTTCTTATGCACACTTCTTTCCCTTTACATATTTCTTATGCACACTTCTTTCCCTTTACATATTTCTTATGCACACTTCTTTCCCTTTACATATTTCTTATGCACACTTCTTTCCCTTTACATATTTCTTATGCACACTTCTTTCCCTTTACATATTTAACTCGAGGGCTTGTTCCCACATCATGTGTTTATTTCTTATGCACACTTCTTTCCCTTTACATATTTAACTCGAGGGCTTGTTCCCACATCATGTGTTTATTTCTTATGCACACTTCTTTCCCTTTACATATTTAACTCGAGGGCTTGTTCCCACATCATGTGTTTATTTCTTATGCACACTTCTTTCCCTTTACATATTTCTTATGCACACTTCTTTCCCTTTACATATTTCTTATGCACACTTCTTTCCCTTTACATATTTAACTCGAGGGCTTGTTCCCACATCATGTGTTTATTTCTTATGCACACTTCTTTCCCTTTACATATTTCTTATGCACACTTCTTTCCCTTTACATATTTCTTATGCACACTTCTTTCCCTTTACATATTTATTATGCACACTTCTTTCCCTTTACATTTTTCTTATGCACACTTCTTTCCCTTTATTATTTCTTATGCACACTTCTTTCCCTTTACATATTTCTTATGCACACTTCTTTCCCTTTACATATTTCTTATGCACACTTCTTTCCCTTTACATTTTTCTTATGCACACTTCTTTCCCTTTACATATTTCTTATGCACACTTCTTTCCCTTTACATATTTAACTCGAGGGCTTGTTCCCACATCATGTGTTTATTTCTTATGCACACTTCTTTCCCTTTACATATTTAACTCGAGGGCTAGTTCCCACATCATGTGTTTATTTCTTATGCACACTTATTTCCCTTTACATATTTTTTATGCACACTTCTTTCCATTTACATATTTCTTATGCACACTTCTTTCCCTTTACATATTTAACTCGAGGGCTTGTTCCCACATCATGTGTTTATTTCTTATGCACACTTCTTTCCCTTTACATATTTCTTATGCACACTTCTTTCCCTTTACATATTTCTTATGCACACTTCTTTCCCTTTACATATTTCTTATGCACACTTATTTCCCTTTACATATTTCTTATGCACACTTCTTTCCCTTTACATATTTCTTATGCACACTTCTTTCCCTTTACATATTTCTTATGCACACTTCTTTCCCTTTACATATTTCTTATGCACACTTCTTTCCCTTTACATATTTCTTATGCACACTTCTTTCCATTTACATATTTCTTATGCACACTTCTTTCCCTTTACATATTTCTTATGCACACTTCTTTCCCTTTACATATTTCTTATGCACACTTCTTTCCCTTTACATATTTCGTATGCACACTTCTTTCCCTTTACATATTTCTTATGCACACTTCTTTCCCTTTACATATTTCTTATGCACACTTCTTTCCCTTTACATATTTCTTATGCACACTTCTTTCCCTTTACATATTTCTTATGCACACTTCTTTCCCTTTACATATTTCTTATGCACACTTCTTTCCCTTTACATATTTCTTATGCACACTTCTTTCCCTTTACATATTTCTTATGCACACTTCTTTCCCTTTACATATTTAACTCGAGGGCTTGTTGCCACATCATGTGTTTATTTCTTATGCACACTTCTTTCCCTTTACATATTTCTTATGCACACTTCTTTCCCTTTACATATTTCTTATGCACACTTCTTTCCCTTTACATATTTCGTATGCACACTTCTTTCCCTTTACATATTTCTTATGCACACTTCTTTCCCTTTACATATTTCTTATGCACACTTCTTTCCCTTTACATATTTCTTATGCACACTTCTTTCCCTTTACATATTTCTTATGCACACTTCTTTCCCTTTACCTATTTCTTATGCACACTTCTTTCCCTTTACATATTTAACTCGAGGGCTTGTTCCCACATCATGTGTTTATTTCTTATGCACACTTCTTTCCCTTTACATATTTAACTCGAGGGCTTGTTCCCACATCATGTGTTTATTTCTTATGCACACTTCTTTCCCTTTACATATTTCTTATGCACACTTCTTTCCCTTTACATATTTCTTATGCACACTTCTTTCCCTTTACATATTTAACTCGAGGGCTTGTTCCCACATTATGTGTTTATTTCTTATGCACACTTCTTTCCCTTTACATATTTCTTATGCACCCTTCTTTCCCTTTACATTTTTCTTATGCACACTTATTTCCCTTTACATATTTCTTATGCACACTTCTTTCCCTTTACATATTTCTTATGCACACTTCTTTCCCTTTACATATTTCTTATGCACACTTCTTTCCCTTTACATATTTCTTATGCACACTTCTTTCCCTTTACATATTTCTTATGCACACTTCTTTCCCTTTACATATTTCTTATGCACACTTCTTTCCCTTTACATATTTCTTATGCACACTTCTTTCCCTTTACATATTTCTTATGCACACTTCTTTCCCTTTACATATTTCTTATGCACACTTCTTTCCCTTTACATATTTCTTATGCACACTTCTTTCCCTTTACATATTTCTTATGCACACTTCTTTCCCTTTACATATTTAACTCGAGGGCTTGTTCCCACATCATGTGTTTATTTCTTATGCACACTTCTTTCCCTTTACATATTTCTTATGCACACTTCTTTCCCTTTACATATTTCTTATGCACACTTCTTTCCCTTTACATATTTAACTCGAGGGCTTGTTCCCACATCATGTGTTTATTTCTTATGCACACTTCTTTCCCTTTACATATTTCTTATGCACACTTCTTTCCCTTTACATATTTCTTATGCACACTTATTTCCCTTTACATATTTCTTATGCACACTTCTTTCCCTTTACATATTTCTTATGCACACTTCTTTCCCTTTACATATTTCTTATGCACACTTCTTTCCCTTTACATATTTCTTATGCACACTTCTTTCCCTTTACATATTTCTTATGCACACTTCTTTCCATTTACATATTTCTTATGCACACTTCTTTCCCTTTACATATTTCTTATGCACACTTCTTTCCCTTTACATATTTCTTATGCACACTTCTTTCCCTTTACATATTTCGTATGCACACTTCTTTCCCTTTACATATTTCTTATGCACACTTCTTTCCCTTTACATATTTCTTATGCACACTTCTTTTCCTTTACATATTTCTTATGCACACTTCTTTCCCTTTACATATTTCTTATGCACACTTCTTTCCCTTTACATATTTCTTATGCACACTTCTTTCCCTTTACATATTTCTTATGCACACTTCTTTCCCTTTACATATTTCTTATGCACACTTCTTTCCCTTTACATATTTAACTCGAGGGCTTGTTGCCACATCATGTGTTTATTTCTTATGCACACTTCTTTCCCTTTACATATTTCTTATGCACACTTCTTTCCCTTTACACATTTCTTATGCACACTTCTTTCCCTTTACATATTTCGTATGCACACTTCTTTCCCTTTACATATTTCTTATGCACACTTCTTTCCCTTTACATATTTCTTATGCACACTTCTTTCCCTTTACATATTTCTTATGCACACTTCTTTCCCTTTACATATTTCTTATGCACACTTCTTTCCCTTTACATATTTCTTATGCACACTTCTTTCCCTTTACATATTTAACTCGAGGGCTTGTTCCCACATCATGTGTTTATTTCTTATGCACACTTCTTTCCCTTTACATATTTAACTCGAGGGCTTGTTCCCACATCATGTGTTTATTTCTTATGCACACTTCTTTCCCTTTACATATTTCTTATGCACACTTCTTTCCCTTTACATATTTCTTATGCACACTTCTTTCCCTTTACATATTTAACTCGAGGGCTTGTTCCCACATTATGTGTTTATTTCTTATGCACACTTCTTTCCCTTTACATATTTCTTATGCACCCTTCTTTCCCTTTACATTTTTCTTATGCACACTTATTTCCCTTTACATATTTCTTATGCACACTTCTTTCCCTTTACATATTTCTTATGCACACTTCTTTCCCTTTACATATTTCTTATGCACACTTCTTTCCCTTTACATATTTCTTATGCACACTTCTTTCCCTTTACATATTTCTTATGCACACTTCTTTCCCTTTACATATTTCTTATGCACACTTCTTTCCCTTTACATATTTCTTATGCACACTTCTTTCCCTTTACATATTTCTTATGCACACTTCTTTCCCTTTACATATTTCTTATGCACACTTCTTTCCCTTTACATATTTCTTATGCACACTTCTTTCCCTTTACATATTTCTTATGCACACTTCTTTCCCTTTACATATTTAACTCGAGGGCTTGTTCCCACATCATGTGTTTATTTCTTATGCACACTTCTTTCCCTTTACATATTTCTTATGCACACTTCTTTCCCTTTACATATTTCTTATGCACACTTCTTTCCCTTTACATATTTAACTCGAGGGCTTGTTCCCACATCATGTGTTTATTTCTTATGCACACTTCTTTCCCTTTACATATTTCTTATGCACACTTCTTTCCCTTTACATATTTCTTATGCACACTTCTTTCCCTTTACATATTTCTTATGCACACTTCTTTCTCTTTACATATTTCTTATGCACACTTCTTTCCCTTTACATATTTCTTATGCACACTTCTTTCCCTTTACATATTTCTTATGCACACTTCTTTCCCTTTACATATTTCTTATGCACACTTCTTTCCCTTTACATATTTCTTATGCACACTTCTTTCCCTTTACATATTTAACTCGAGGGCTTGTTCCCACATCATGTGTTTATTTCTTATGCACACTTCTTTCCCTTTACATATTTCTTATGCACACTTCTTTCCCTTTACATATTTCTTATGCACACTTCTTTCCCTTTACATATTTAACTCGAGGGCTTGTTCCCACATCATGTGTTTATTTCTTATGCACACTTCTTTCCCTTTACATATTTCTTATGCACACTTCTTTCCCTTTACATATTTCTTATGCACACTTCTTTCCCTTTACATATTTCTTATGCACACTTCTTTCCCTTTACATATTTCTTATGCACACTTCTTTCCCTTTACATATTTCTTATGCACACTTCTTTCCCTTTACATATTTCTTATGCACACTTCTCTCCCTTTACATATTTCTTATGCACACTTCTTTCCCTTTACATATTTCTTATGCACACTTCTTTCCCTTTACATATTTCTTATGCACACTTCTTTCCCTTTACATATTTCTTATGCACACTTCTTTCCCTTTATTATTTCTTATGCACACTTCTTTCCCTTTACATATTTCTTATGCACACTTCTTTCCCTTTACATATTTCTTATGCACACTTCTTTCCCTTTACATATTTCTTATGCACACTTCTTTCCCTTTACATATTTCTTATGCACACTTATTTCCCTTTACATATTTCTTATGCACACTTCTTTCCCTTTACATATTTAACTCGAGGGCTTGTTCCCACATCATGTGTTTATTTCTTATGCACACTTCTTTCCCTTTACATATTTAACTAGAGGGCTTGTTCCCACATCATGTGTTTATTTCTTATGCACACTTCTTTCCCTTTACATATTTCTTATGCACACTTCTTTCCCTTTACATATTTCTTATGCACACTTCTTTCCCTTTACATATTTAACTCGAGGGCTTGTTCCCACATCATGTGTTTATTTCTTATGCACACTTCTTTCCCTTTACATATTTCTTATGCACACTTCTTTCCCTTTACATATGTCTTATCCACACTTCTTTCCCTTTACATATTTCTTATGCACACTTCTTTCCCTTTACATATTTCTTATGCACACTTCTTTCCCTTTACATATTTCTTATGCACACTTCTTTCCCTTTACATATTTCTTATGCACACTTCTTTCCCTTTACATATTTCTTATGCACACTTCTTTCCCTTTACATATTTCTTATGCACTCTTCTTTCCCTTTACATATTTCTTATGCACACTTCTTTCCCTTTACATATTTCTTATGCACACTTCTTTCCCTTTACATATTTCTTATGCACACTTCTTTCCCTTTACATATTTCTTATGCACACTTCTTTCCCTTTACATATTTCTTATGCACACTTCTTTCCCTTTACATATTTCTTATGCACACTTCTTTCCCTTTACATATTTCTTATGCACACTTCTTTCCCTTTACATATTTCTTATGCACACTTCTTTCCCTTTACATATTTCTTATGCACACTTCTTTCCCTTTACATATTTCTTATGCACACTTCTTTCCCTTTACATATTTCTTATGCACACTTCTTTCCCTTTACATATTTCTTATGCACACTACTTTCCCTTTACATATTTCTCATGCACACTTCTTTCCCTTTACATATTTCTTATGCACACTTCTTTCCCTTTACATATTTCTTATGCACACTTCTTTCCCTTTACATATTTCTTATGCACACTTCTTTCCCTTTACATATTTCGTATGCACACTTCTTTCCCTTTACATATTTCTTATGCACACTTCTTTCCCTTTACATATTTCTTATGCACACTTCTTTCCCTTTACATATTTCTTATGCACACTTCTTTCCCTTTACATATTTCGTATGCACACTTCTTTCCCTTTACATATTTCTTATGCACACTTCTTTCCCTTTACATATTTCTTATGCACACTTCTTTCCCTTTACATATTTCTTATGCACACTTCTTTCCCTTTACATATTTCTTATGCACACTTCTTTCCCTTTACATATTTCGTATGCACACTTCTTTCCCTTTACATATTTCTTATGCACACTTCTTTCCCTTTACATATTTCTTATGCACACTTCTTTCCCTTTACATATTTCTTATGCACACTTCTTTACCTTTACATATTTGTTATGCACACTTCTTTCCCTTTACATATTTCTTATGCACACTTCTTTCCCTTTACATATTTCTTATGCACACTTCTTTCTCTTTACATATTTCTTATGCACACTTCTTTCCCTTTACATATTTCTTATGCACACTTCTTTCCCTTTACATATTTCTTATGCACACTTCTTTCCCTTTACATATTTCTTATGCACACTTCTTTCCCTTGACATATTTCTTATGCACACTTCTTTCCCTTTACATATTTCTTATGCACACTTCTTTACCTTTACATATTTCTTATGCACACTTCTTTCCCTTTACATATTTCTTATGCACACTTCTTTCCCTTTACATATTTCTTATGCACACTTCTTTCCCTTTACATATTTATTATGCACACTTCTTTCCCTTTACATATTTCTTATGCACACTTCTTTCCCTTTACATATTTCTTATGCACACTTCTTTCCCTTTACATATTTCTTATGCACACTTCTTTCCCTTTACATATTTCTTATGCACACTTCTTTACCTTTACATATTTCTTATGCACACTTCTTTCCCTTTACATATTTCTTATGCACACTTCTTTCCCTTTACATATTTCTTATGCACACTTCTTTCCCTTTACATATTTCTTATGCACACTTCTTTCCCTTTACATATTTCTTATGCACACTTCTTTCCCTTTACATATTTATTATGCACACTTCTTTCCCTTTACATATTTATTATGCACACTTCTTTCCCTTTACATATTTAACTCGAGGGCTTGTTCCCACATCATGTGTTTATTTCTTATGCACACTTCTTTCCCTTTACATATTTAACTCGAGGGCTTGTTCCCACATCATGTGTTTATTTCTTATGCACACTTCTTTCCCTTTACATATTTCTTATGCACACTTCTTTCCCTTTACATATTTCTTATGCACACTTCTTTCCCTTTACATATTTAACTCGAGGGCTTGTTCCCACATCATGTGTTTATTTCTTATGCACACTTCTTTCCCTTTACATATTTCTTATGCACACTTCTTTCCCTTTACATATTTCTTATGCACACTTCTTTCCCTTTACATATTTCTTATGCACACTTCTTTCCCTTTACATATTTCTTATGCACACTTCTTTCCCTTTACACATTTCTTATGCACACTTCTTTCCCTTTACATATTTCTTATGCACACTTCTTTCCCTTTACATATTTCTTATACACACTTCTTTCCCTTTACATATTTCTTATGCACACTTCTTTCCCTTTACATATTTCTTATGCACACTTCTTTCCCTTTACATATTTCTTATGCACACTTCTTTCCCTTTACATATTTCTTATGCACACTTCTTTCCCTTTACATATTTCTTATGCACACTTCTTTCCCTTTACATATTTCTTATGCACACTTCTTTCCCTTTACATATTTCTTATGCACACTTCTTTCCCTTTACATATTTAACTCGAGGGCTTGTTCCCACATCATGTGTTTAATTCTTATGCACACTTCTTTCCCTTTACATATTTCTTATGCACACTTCTTTCCCTTTACATATTTAACTCGAGGGCTTGTTCCCACATCATGTGTTTATTTCTTATGCACACTTCTTTCCCTTTACATATTTCTTATGCACACTTCTTTCCCTTTACATATTTCTTATGCACACTTCTTTCCCTTTACATATTTCTTATGCACACTTCTTTCCCTTTACATATTTCTTATGCACACTTCTTTCCCTTTACATATTTCTTATGCACACTTCTTTCCCTTTACATATTTCTTATGCACACTTCTTTCCCTTTACATATTTCTTATGCACACTTCTTTCCCTTTACATATTTCTTATGCACACTTCTTTCCCTTTACATATTTCTTATGCACACTTCTTTCCCTTTACATATTTCTTATGCACACTTCTTTCCCTTTACATATTTCTTATGCACACTTCTTTCCCTTTACATATTTCTTATGCACACTTCTTTCCCTTTACATATTTCTTATGCACACTTCTTTCCCTTTACATATTTCTTATGCACACTTCTTTCCCTTTACATATTTCTTATGCACACTTCTTTCCCTTTACATATTTCTTATGCACACTTCTTTCCCTTTACATATTTAACTCGAGGGCTTGTTCCCACATCATGTGTTTATTTCTTATGCACACTTCTTTCCCTTTACATATTTCGTATGCACACTTCTTTCCCTTTACATATTTCTTATGCACACTTCTTTCCCTTTACATATTTAACTCGAGGGCTT
This sequence comes from Crossaster papposus, assembly GCA_037893245.1. Classification (NCBI taxonomy): domain Eukaryota; kingdom Metazoa; phylum Echinodermata; class Asteroidea; order Velatida; family Solasteridae; genus Crossaster; species Crossaster papposus. The sequence goes on along the minus strand of JBAIAA010000695.1, from coordinate 153,515 downwards.
GTTTCCACATCATGTGTTTATTTCTTATGCACACTTCTTTCCCTTTACATATTTCTTATGCACACTTCTTTCCCTTTACATATTTCTTATGCACACTTCTTTCCCTTTACATATTTCTTATGCACACTTCCTTCCCTTTACATATTTCTTATGCACACTTCTTTCCCTTTACATATTTCTTATGCACACTTCTTTCCCTTTACATATTTCTTATGCACACTTCTTTACCTTTACATATTTCTTATGCACACTTCTTTCCCTTTACATATTTCTTATGCACACTTCTTTCCCTTTACATATTTCTTATGCACACTTCTTTCCCTTTACATATTTCTTATGCACACTTCTTTACCTTTACATATTTCTTATGCACACTTCTTTCCCTTTACATATTTCTTATGCACACTTCTTTCCCTTTACATATTTCTTATGCACACTTCTTTCCCTTTACATATTTCTTATGCACACTTCTTTCCCTTTACATATTTATTATGCACACTTCTTTCCCTTTACATATTTATTATGCACACTTCTTTCCCTTTACATATTTCTTATGCACACTTCTTTCCCTTTACATATTTCTTATGCACACTTCTTTCCCTTTACATATTTCTTATGCACACTTCTTTCCCTTTACATATTTCTTATGCACACTTCTTTCCCTTTACATATTTCTTATGCACACTTCTTTCCCTTTACATATTTCTTATGCACACTTCTTTCCCTTTACATATTTCTTATGCACACTTCTTTCCCTTTACATATTTCTTATGCACACTTCTTTCCCTTTACATATTTCTTATGCACACTTCTTTCCCTTTACATATTTCTTATGCACACTTCTTTCCCTTTACATATTTCTTATGCACACTTCTTTCCCTTTACCTATTTCTTATGCACACTTCTTTCCCTTTACATATTTCTTATGCACACTTCTTTCCCTTTACATATTTCTTATGCACACTTCTTTCCCTTTACATATTTAACTCGAGGGCTTGTTCCCACATCATGTGTTTATTTCTTATGCACACTTCTTTCCCTTTACATATTTCTTATGCACACTTCTTTCCCTTTACATATTTCTTATGCACACTTCTTTCCCTTTACATATTTCTTATGCACACTTCTTTCCCTTTACATATTTCTTATGCACACTTCTTTCCCTTTACATATTTCTTATGCACACTTCTTTCCCTTTACATATTTCTTATGCACACTTCTTTCACTCTACATATTTCTTATGCACACTTCTTTCCCTTTACATATTTCTTATGCACACTTCTTTCCCTTTACATATTTCTTATGCACACTTCTTTCCCTCTACATATTTCTTATGCACACTTCTTTCCCTTTACATATTTCTTATGCACACTTCTTTCCCTTTACATATTTCTTATGCACACTTCTTTCCCTTTACATATTTCTTATGCACACTTCTTTCCCTTTACATATTTCTTATGCACACTTCTTTCCCTTTACATATTTCTTATGCACACTTCTTTCCCTTTACATATTTCTTATGCACACTTCTTTCCCTTTACATATTTAACTCGAGGGCTTGTTCCCACATCATGTGTTTATTTCTTATGCACACTTCTTTCCCTTTACATATTTCTTATGCACACTTCTTTCCCTTTACATATTTCTTATGCACACTTCTTTCCCTTTACATATTTCTTATGCACACTTCTTTCCCTTTACATATTTCTTATGCACACTTCTTTCCCTTTACATATTTCTTATGCACACTTCTTTCCCTTTACATATTTCTTATGCACACTTCTTTCCCTTTACATATTTCTTATGCACACTTCTTTCCCTTTACATATTTCTTATGCACACTTCTTTCCCTTTACATATTTCTTATGCACACTTCTTTCCCTTTACATATTTCTTATGCACACTTCTTTCCCTTTACATATTTCTTATGCACACTTCTTTCCCTTTACATATTTCTTATGCACACTTCTTTCCCTTTACATATTTCTTATGCACACTTCTTTCCCTTTACATATTTCTTATGCACACTTCTTTCCCTTTACATATTTCTTATGCACACTTCTTTCCCTTTACATATTTCTTATGCACACTTCTTTCCCTTTACATATTTCTTATGCACACTTCTTTCCCTTTACATATTTCTTATGCACACTTCTTTCCCTTTACATATTTCTTATGCACACTTCTTTCCCTTTACATATTTCTTATGCACACTTCTTTCCCTTTACATATTTCTTATGCACACTTCTTTCCCTTTACATATTTCTTATGCACACTTCTTTCCCTTTACATATTTCTTATGCACACTTCTTTCCCTTTACATATTTCTTATGCACACTTCTTTCCCTTTACATATTTCTTATGCACTTCTTTCCCTTCATATTTCTTATGCACACTTCTTTCCCTTTACATATTTCTTATGCACACTTCTTTCCCTTTACATATTTCTTATGCACACTTCTTTCCCTTTACATATTTCTTATGCACACTTCTTTCCCTTTACATATTTCTTATGCACACTTCTTTCCCTTTACATATTTCTTATGCACACTTCTTTCCCTTTACATATTTCTTATGCACACTTCTTTCCCTTTACATATTTCTTATGCACACTTCTTTCCCTTTACATATTTCTTATGCACACTTCTTTCCCTTTACATATTTCTTATGCACACTTCTTTCCCTTTACATATTTCTTATGCACACTTCTTTCCCTTTACATATTTCTTATGCACACTTCTTTCCCTTTACATATTTCTTATGCACACTTCTTTCCCTTTACATATTTCTTATGCACACTTCTTTCCCTTTACATATTTCTTATGCACACTTCTTTCCCTTTACATATTTCTTATGCACACTTCTTTCCCTTTACATATTTCTTATGCACACTTCTTTCCCTTTACATATTTCTTATGCACACTTCTTTCCCTTTACATATTTCTTATGCACACTTCTTTCCCTTTACATATTTCTTATGCACACTTCTTTCCCTTTACATATTTCTTATGCACACTTCTTTCCCTTTACATATTTCTTATGCACACTTCTTTCCCTTTACATATTTCTTATGCACACTTCTTTCCCTTTACATATTTCTTATGCACACTTCTTTCCCTTTACATATTTCTTATGCACACTTCTTTCCCTTTACATATTTCTTATGCACACTTCTTTCCCTTTACATATTTCTTATGCACACTTCTTTCCCTTTACATATTTCTTATGCACACTTCTTTCCCTTTACATATTTCTTATGCACACTTCTTTCCCTTTACATATTTATTATGCACACTTCTTTTCCTTTACATATTTCTTATGCACACTTCTTTCCCTTTACATATTTCTTATGCACACTTCTTTCCCTTTACATATTTCGTATGCACACTTCTTTCCCTTTACATATTTCTTATGCACACTTCTTTCCCTTTACATATTTCTTATGCACACTTCTTTCCCTTTACATATTTCTTATGCACACTTCTTTCCCTTTACATATTTCTTATGCACACTTCTTTCCCTTTACATATTTCTTATGCACACTTCTTTCCCTTTACATATTTCTTATGCACACTTCTTTCCCTTTACATATTTAACTCGAGGGCTTGTTCCCACATCATGTGTTTATTTCTTATGCACACTTCTTTCCCTTTACATATTTCTTATGCACACTTCTTTCCCTTTACATATTTCTTATGCACACTTCTTTCCCTTTACATATTTCTTATGCACACTTCTTTCCCTTTACATATTTCTTATGCACACTTCTTTCCCTTTACATATTTCTTATGCACACTTCTTTCCCTTTACATATTTCTTACGCACACTTCTTTCCCTTTACATATTTCTTATGCACACTTCTTTCCCTTTACATATTTAATTCGAGGGCTTGTTCCCACATCATGTGTTTATTTCTTATGCACACTTCTTTCCCTTTACATATTTCTTATGCACACTTCTTTCCCTTTACATATTTATTATGCACACTTCTTTCCCTTTACATATTTCTTATGCACACTTCTTTCCCTTTACATATTTCTTATGCACACTTCTTTCCCTTTACATATTTCTTATGCACACTTCTTTCCCTTTACATATTTCTTATGCACACTTCTTTCCCTTTACATATTTCTTATGCACACTTCTTTCCCTTTACATATTTCTTATGCACACTTCTTTCCCTTTACATATTTCTTATGCACACTTCTTTCCCTTTACATATTTCTTATGCACACTTCTTTCCCTTTACATATTTCTTATGCACACTTCTTTCCCTTTACATATTTCTTATGCACACTTCTTTCCCTTTACATATTTAACTCGAGGGCTTGTTCCCACATCATGTGTTTATTTCTTATGCACACTTCTTTCCCTTTACATATTTCTTATGCACACTTCTTTCCATTTACATATTTCTTATGCACACTTCTTTCCCTTTACATATTTCTTATGCACACTTCTTTTCCTTTACATATTTCTTATGCACACTTCTTTCCCTTTACATATTTCTTATGCACACTTCTTTCCCTTTACATATTTCTTATGCACACTTCTTTCCCTTTACATATTTCTTATGCACACTTCTTTCCATTTACATATTTCTTATGCACACTTCTTTCCCTTTACATATTTCTTATGCACACTTCTTTCCCTTTACATATTTCTTATGCACACTTCTTTTTCTTTACATATTTCTTATGCACACTTCTTTCCCTTTACATATTTCTTATGCACACTTCTTTCCCTTTACATATTTCTTATGCACACTTCTTTCCCTTTACATATTTCTTATGCACACTTCTTTCCCTTTACATATTTAACTCGAGGGCTTGTTCCCACATCATGTGTTTATTTCTTATGCACACTTCTTTCCCTTTACATATTTCTTATGCACACTTCTTTCCCTTTACATATTTCTTATGCACACTTCTTTCCCTTTACATATTTCTTATGCACACTTCTTTCCCTTTACATATTTCTTATGCACACTTCTTTCCCTTTACATATTTCTTATGCCCACATCTTTCCCTTTACATATTTCTTATGCACACTTCTTTCCCTTTACATATTTCTTATGCACACTTCTTTCCCTTTACATATTTATTATGCACACTTCTTTCCCTTTACATATTTCTTATGCACACTTCTTTCCCTTTACATATTTCTTATGCACACTTCTTTCCCTTTACATATTTCTTATGCACACTTCTTTCCCTTTACACATTTCTTATGCACACTTCTTTCCCTTTACATATTTAACTCGAGGGCTTGTTCCCACATCATGTGTTTATTTTTTATGCACACTTCTTTCCCTTTACATATTTCTTATGCACACTTCTTTCCCTTTACATATTTCTTATGCACACTTCTTTCCCTTTACATATTTCTTATGCACACTTCTTTCCCTTTACATATTTCTTATGCACACTTCTTTCCCTTTACATATTTCTTATGCACACTTCTTTCCCTTTACATATTTCTTATGCACACTTCTTTCCCTTTACATATTTCTTTTGCACACATCTTTCCCTTTACATATTTCTTATGCACACTTCTTTCCCTTTACATATTTCTTATGCACACTTCTTTCCCTTTACATATTTCTTATGCACACTTCTTTCCCTTTACATATTTCTTATGCACACTTCTTTCCCTTTACATATTTATTATGCACACTTCTTTCCCTTTACATATTTCTTATGCACACTTCTTTCCCTTTACATATTTCTTATGCACACTTCTTTCCCTTTACATATTTCTTATGCACACTTCTTTCCCTTTACACATTTCTTATGCACACTTCTTTCCCTTTACATATTTAACTCGAGGGCTTGTTCCCACATCATGTGTTTATTTCTTATGCACACTTCTTTCCCTTTACATATTTCTTATGCACACTTCTTTCCCTTTACATATTTCTTATGCACACTTCTTTCCCTTTACATATTTCTTATGCACACTTCTTTCCCTTTACATATTTCTTATGCACACTTCTTTCCCTTTACATATTTCTTATGCACACTTCTTTCCCTTTACATATTTCTTATGCACACTTCTTTCCCTTTACATATTTCGTATGCACACTTCTTTCCCTTTACATATTTCTTATGCACACTTCTTTCCCTTTACATATTTCTTATGCACACTTCTTTCCCTTTACATATTTTGTATGCACACTTCTTTCCCTTTACATATTTCTTATGCACACTTCTTTCCCTTTACATATTTCTTATGCACACTTCTTTCCCTTTACATATTTATTATGCACACTTCTTTCCCTTTACATATTTCTTATGCACACTTCTTTCCCTTTACATATTTCTTATGCACACTTCTTTCCTTTTACATATTTCTTATGCACACTTCTTTCCCTTTACATATTTCTTATGCACACTTCTTTCCCTTTACATATTTCTTATGCACACTTCTTTCCCTTTACATATTTATTATGCACACTTCTTTCCCTTTACATATTTCTTATGCACACTTATTTTCCTTTACATATTTCTTATGCACACTTCTTTCCCTTTACATATTTCTTATGCACACTTCTTTCCCTTTACATATTTCGTATGCACACTTCTTTCCCTTTACATATTTCTTATGCACACTTCTTTCCCTTTACATATTTCTTATGCACACTTCTTTCCCTTTACATATTTCTTATGCACACCTCTTTCCCTTTACATATTTCTTATGCACACTTCTTTCCCTTTACATATTTCTTATGCACACTTCTTTCCCTTTACATATTTCTTATGCACACTTCTTTCCCTTTACATATTTAACTCGAGGGCTTGTTCCCACATCATGTGTTTATTTCTTATGCACACTTCTTTCCCTTTACATATTTAACTCGAGGGCTTGTTCCCACATCATGTGTTTATTTCTTATGCACACTTCTTTCCCTTTACATATTTCTTATGCACACTTCTTTCCCTTTACATATTTCTTATGCACACTTCTTTCCCTTTACATATTTATTATGCACACTTCTTTCCCTTTACATATTTATTATGCACACTTCTTTCCCTTTACATATTTATTATGCACACTTCTTTCCCTTTACATATTTCTTATGCACACTTCTTTCCCTTTACATATTTCTTATGCACACTTCTTTCCCTTTACATATTTCTTATGCACACTTCTTTCCCTTTACATATTTCTTATGCACACTTCTTTCCCTTTACATATTTCTTATGCACACTTCTTTCCCTTTACATATTTCTTATGCACACTTCTTTCCCTTTACATATTTCTTATGCACACTTCTTTCCCTTTACATATTTCTTATGCACACTTCTTTCCCTTTACATATTTCTTATGCACACTTCTTTCCCTTTACATATTTCTTATGCACACTTCTTTCCCTTTACATATTTCTTATGCACACTTCTTTCCCTTTACATATTTCGTATGCACACTTCTTTCCCTTTACATATTTCTTATGTACACTTCTTTCCCTTTACATATTTCTTATGCACACTTCTTTCCCTTTACATATTTCTTATGCACACTTCTTTCCCTTTACATATTTCTTATGCACACTTCTTTCCCTTTACATATTTCTTATGCACACTTCTTTCCCTTTACATATTTCTTATGCACACTTCTTTCCCTTTACATGTTCCTTATGCACACTTCTTTCCCTTTACATATTTCTTATGCACACTTCTTTCCCTTTACATATTTCTTATGCACACTTCTTTCCCTTTACATATTTCTTATGCACACTTCTTTCCCTTTACATATTTCTTATGCACACTTCTTTCCCTTTACATATTTCTTATGCACACTTCTTTCCCTTTACATATTTCTTATGCACACTTCTTTCCCTTTACATATTTCTTATGCACACTTCTTTCCCTTTACATATTTCGTATGCACACTTCTTTCCCTTTACATATTTCTTATGCACACTTCTTTCCTTTTACATATTTCTTATGCACACTTCTTTCCCTTTACATATTTCTTATGCACACTTCTTTCCCTTTACATATTTCTTATGCACACTTCTTTCCCTTTACATATTTCTTATGCACACTTCTTTCCCTTTACATATTTCTTATGCACACTTCTTTCCCTTTACATATTTCTTATGCACACTTCTTTCCCTTTACATATTTCTTATGCACACTTCTTTCCCTTTACATATTTCTTATGCACACTTCTTTCCCTTTACATATTTCTTATGCACACTTCTTTCCCTTTACATATTTCTTATGCACACTTATTTCCCTTTACATATTTCTTATGCACACTTCTTTCCCTTTACATATTTAACTCGAGGGCTTGTTCCCACATCATGTGTTTATTTCTTATGCACACTTCTTTCCCTTTACATATTTCTTATGCACACTTCTTCCCTTTACATATTTAACTCGAGGGCTTGTTCCCACATCATGTGTTTATTTCTTATGCACACTTCTTTCCCTTTACATATTTCTTATGCACACTTCTTTCCCTTTACATATTTCTTATGCACACTTCTTTCCCTTTACATCTTTCTTATGCATACTTCTTACCCTTTACATATTTCTTATGCACACTTCTTTCCCTTTACATATTTCTTATGCACACTTCTTTCCCTTTACATATTTCTTATGCACACTTCTTTCCCTTTACATATTTCTTATGCACACTTCTTTCCCTTTACATATTTCTTATGCACACTTCTTTCCCTTTACATATTTCGTATGCACACTTCTTTCCCTTTACATATTACTTATGCACACTTCTTTCCCTTTACATATTTCTTATGCACACTTCTTTCCCTTTACATATTTCTTATGCACACTTCTTTCCCTTTACATATTTCTTATGCACACTTCTTTCCCTTTACATATTTCTTATGCACACTTCTTTCCCTTTACATATTTCTTATGCACACTTCTTTCCCTTTACATATGTCTTATGCACACTTCTTTCCCTTTACATATTTCTTATGCACACTTCTTTCCCTTTACATATTTCTTATGCACACTTCTTTCCCTTTACATATTTCTTATGCACACTTCTTTCCCTTTACATATTTCTTATGCACACTTCTTTCCCTTTACATATTTCTTATGCACACTTCTTTCCCTTTACATATTTCTTATGCACACTTCTTTCCCTTTACATATTTCTTATGCACACTTCTTTCCCTTTACATATTTAACTCGAGGGCTTGTTCCCACATCATGTGTTTATTTCTTATGCACACTTCTTTCCCTTTACATATTTAACTCGAGGGCTTGTTCCCACATCATGTGTTTATTTCTTATGCACACTTCTTTCCCTTTACATATTTCTTATGCACACTTCTTTCCCTTTACATATTTCTTATGCACACTTCTTTCCCTTTACATATTTATTATGCACACTTCTTTCCCTTTACATATTTATTATGCACACTTCTTTCCCTTTACATATTTATTATGCACACTTCTTTCCCTTTACATATTTCTTATGCACACTTCTTTCCCTTTACATATTTCTTATGCACACTTCTTTCCCTTTACATATTTCTTATGCACACTTCTTTCCCTTTACATATTTATTATGCACACTTCTTTCCCTTTACATATTTATTATGCACACTTCTTTCCCTTTACATATTTCTTATGCACACTTCTTTCCCTTTACATATTTCTTATGCACACTTCTTTCCATTTACATATTTCTTATGCACACTTCTTTCCCTTTACATATTTCTTATGCACACTTCTTTCCCTTTACATATTTCTTATGCACACTTCTTTCCCTTTACATATTTCTTATGCACACTTCTTTCCCTTTACATATTTCTTATGCACACTTCTTCCCCTTTACATATTTCTTATGCACACTTCTTTCCCTTTACATATTTCTTATGCACACTTCTTTCCCTTTACATATTTCTTATGCACACTTCTTTCCCTTTACATATTTCTTATGCACACTTCTTTCCCTTTACATATTTCTTATGCACACTTCTTTCCCTTTACATATTTCTTATGCACACTTCTTCCCCTTTACATATTTCTTATGCACACTTCTTTCCCTTTATATATTTCTTATGCACACTTCTTTCCCTTTACATATTTAACTCGAGGGCTTGTTCCCACATCATGTGTTTATTTCTTATGCACACTTCTTTCCCTTTACATATGTCTTATGCACACTTCTTTCCCTTTACATATTTCTTATGCACACTTCTTTCCCTTTACATATTTCTTATGCACACTTCTTTCCCTTTAGATATTTCTTATGCACACTTCTTTCCCTTTACATATTTCTTATGCACACTTCTTTCCCTTTACATATTTCTTATGCACACTTCTTTCCCTTTACATATTTCTTATGCACACTTCTTTCCCTTTACATATTTCTTATGCACACTTCTTTCCCTTTACATATTTAACTCGAGGGCTTGTTCCCACATCATGTGTTTATTTCTTATGCACACTTCTTTCCCTTTACATATTTAACTCGAGGGCTTGTTCCCACATCATGTGTTTATTTCTTATGCACACTTCTTTCCCTTTACATATTTCTTATGCACACTTCTTTCCCTTTACATATTTCTTATGCACACTTCTTTCCCTTTACATATATATTATGCACACTTCTTTCCCTTTACATATTTATTATGCACACTTCTTTCCCTTTACATATTTCTTATGCACACTTCTTTCCCTTTACATATTTCTTATGCACACTTCTTTCCCTTTACATATTTATTATGCACACTTCTTTCCCTTTACATATTTCTTATGCACACTTCTTTCCCTTTACATATTTCTTATGCACACTTCTTTCCCTTTACATATTTCTTATGCACACTTCTTTCCCTTTACATATTTCTTATGCACACTTCTTTCCCTTTACATATTTCGTATGCACACTTCTTTCCCTTTACATATTACTTATGCACACTTCTTTCCCTTTACATATTTCTTATGCACACTTCTTTCCCTTTACATATTTCTTATGCACACTTCTTTCCCTTTACATATTTCTTATGCACACTTCTTTCCCTTTACATATTTCTTATGCACACTTCTTTCCCTTTACATATTTCTTATGCACACTTCTTTCCCTTTACATATGTCTTATGCACACTTCTTTCCCTTTACATATTTCTTATGCACACTTCTTTCCCTTTACATATTTCTTATGCACACTTCTTTCCCTTTAGATATTTCTTATGCACACTTCTTTCCCTTTACATATTTCTTATGCACACTTCTTTCCCTTTACATATTTCTTATGCACACTTCTTTCCCTTTACATATTTCTTATGCACACTTCTTTCCCTTTACATATTTCTTATGCACACTTCTTTCCCTTTACATATTTAACTCGAGGGCTTGTTCCCACATCATGTGTTTATTTCTTATGCACACTTCTTTCCCTTTACATATTTAACTCGAGGGCTTGTTCCCACATCATGTGTTTATTTCTTATGCACACTTCTTTCCCTTTACATATTTCTTATGCACACTTCTTTCCCTTTACATATTTCTTATGCACACTTCTTTCCCTTTACATATTTATTATGCACACTTCTTTCCCTTTACATATTTATTATGCACACTTCTTTCCCTTTACATATTTCTTATGCACACTTCTTTCCCTTTACATATTTCTTATGCACACTTCTTTCCCTTTACATATTTATTATGCACACTTCTTTCCCTTTACATATTTCTTATGCACACTTCTTTCCCTTTACATATTTCTTATGCACACTTCTTTCCCTTTACATATTTCTTATGCACACTTCTTTCCATTTACATATTTCTTATGCACACTTCTTTCCCTTTACATATTTCTTATGCACACTTCTTTCCCTTTACATATTTCTTATGCACACTTCTTTCCCTTTACATATTTCTTATGCACACTTCTTTCCCTTTACATATTTTTTATGCACACTTCTTCCCCTTTACATATTTCTTATGCACACTTCTTTCCCTTTACATATTTCTTATGCACACTTCTTTCCCTTTACATATTTCTTATGCACACTTCTTTCCCTTTACATATTTCTTATGCACACTTCTTTCCCTTTACATATTTCTTATGCACACTTCTTTCCCTTTACATATTTCTTATGCACACTTCTTTCCCTTTACATATTTCTTATGCACACTTCTTTCCCTTTACATATTTCGTATGCACACTTCTTTCCCTTTACATATTTCTTATGCACACTTCTTTCCCTTTACATATTTCTTATGCACACTTCTTTCCCTTTACATATTTTGTATGCACACTTCTTTCCCTTTACATATTTCTTATGCACACTTCTTTCCCTTTACATATTTCTTATGCACACTTCTTTCCCTTTACATATTTATTATGCACACTTCTTTCCCTTTACATATTTCTTATGCACACTTCTTTCCCTTTACATATTTCTTATGCACACTTCTTTCCTTTTACATATTTCTTATGCACACTTCTTTCCCTTTACATATTTCTTATGCACACTTCTTTCCCTTTACATATTTCTTATGCACACTTCTTTCCCTTTACATATTTATTATGCACACTTCTTTCCCTTTACATATTTCTTATGCACACTTATTTTCCTTTACATATTTCTTATGCACACTTCTTTCCCTTTACATATTTCTTATGCACACTTCTTTCCCTTTACATATTTCGTATGCACACTTCTTTCCCTTTACATATTTCTTATGCACACTTCTTTCCCTTTACATATTTCTTATGCACACTTCTTTCCCTTTACATATTTCTTATGCACACCTCTTTCCCTTTACATATTTCTTATGCACACTTCTTTCCCTTTACATATTTCTTATGCACACTTCTTTCCCTTTACATATTTCTTATGCACACTTCTTTCCCTTTACATATTTAACTCGAGGGCTTGTTCCCACATCATGTGTTTATTTCTTATGCACACTTCTTTCCCTTTACATATTTAACTCGAGGGCTTGTTCCCACATCATGTGTTTATTTCTTATGCACACTTCTTTCCCTTTACATATTTCTTATGCACACTTCTTTCCCTTTACATATTTCTTATGCACACTTCTTTCCCTTTACATATTTATTATGCACACTTCTTTCCCTTTACATATTTATTATGCACACTTCTTTCCCTTTACATATTTCTTATGCACACTTCTTTCCCTTTACATATTTCTTATGCACACTTCTTTCCCTTTACATATTTCTTATGCACACTTCTTTCCCTTTACATATTTCTTATGCACACTTCTTTCCCTTTACATATTTCTTATGCACACTTCTTTCCCTTTACATATTTCTTATGCACACTTCTTTCCCTTTACATATTTCTTATGCACACTTCTTTCCCTTTACATATTTCTTATGCACACTTCTTTCCCTTTACATATTTCTTATGCACACTTCTTTCCCTTTACATATTTCTTATGCACACTTCTTTCCCTTTACATATTTCTTATGCACACTTCTTTCCCTTTACATATTTCTTATGCACACTTCTTTCCCTTTACATATTTCGTATGCACACTTCTTTCCCTTTACATATTTCTTATGTACACTTCTTTCCCTTTACATATTTCTTATGCACACTTCTTTCCCTTTACATATTTCTTATGCACACTTCTTTCCCTTTACATATTTCTTATGCACACTTCTTTCCCTTTACATATTTCTTATGCACACTTCTTTCCCTTTACATATTTCTTATGCACACTTCTTTCCCTTTACATGTTCCTTATGCACACTTCTTTCCCTTTACATATTTCTTATGCACACTTCTTTCCCTTTACATATTTCTTATGCACACTTCTTTCCCTTTACATATTTCTTATGCACACTTCTTTCCCTTTACATATTTCTTATGCACACTTCTTTCCCTTTACATATTTCTTATGCACACTTCTTTCCCTTTACATATTTCTTATGCACACTTCTTTCCCTTTACATATTTCTTATGCACACTTCTTTCCCTTTACATATTTCGTATGCACACTTCTTTCCCTTTACATATTTCTTATGCACACTTCTTTCCTTTTACATATTTCTTATGCACACTTCTTTCCCTTTACATATTTCTTATGCACACTTCTTTCCCTTTACATATTTCTTATGCACACTTCTTTCCCTTTACATATTTCTTATGCACACTTCTTTCCCTTTACATATTTCTTATGCACACTTCTTTCCCTTTACATATTTCTTATGCACACTTCTTTCCCTTTACATATTTCTTATGCACACTTCTTTCCCTTTACATATTTCTTATGCACACTTCTTTCCCTTTACATATTTCTTATGCACACTTCTTTCCCTTTACATATTTCTTATGCACACTTATTTCCCTTTACATATTTCTTATGCACACTTCTTTCCCTTTACATATTTAACTCGAGGGCTTGTTCCCACATCATGTGTTTATTTCTTATGCACACTTCTTTCCCTTTACATATTTCTTATGCACACTTCTTCCCTTTACATATTTAACTCGAGGGCTTGTTCCCACATCATGTGTTTATTTCTTATGCACACTTCTTTCCCTTTACATATTTCTTATGCACACTTCTTTCCCTTTACATATTTCTTATGCACACTTCTTTCCCTTTACATATTTCTTATGCATACTTCTTACCCTTTACATATTTCTTATGCACACTTCTTTCCCTTTACATATTTCTTATGCACACTTCTTTCCCTTTACATATTTCTTATGCACACTTCTTTCCCTTTACATATTTCTTATGCACACTTCTTTCCCTTTACATATTTCTTATGCACACTTCTTTCCCTTTACATATTTCGTATGCACACTTCTTTCCCTTTACATATTACTTATGCACACTTCTTTCCCTTTACATATTTCTTATGCACACTTCTTTCCCTTTACATATTTCTTATGCACACTTCTTTCCCTTTACATATTTCTTATGCACACTTCTTTCCCTTTACATATTTCTTATGCACACTTCTTTCCCTTTACATATTTCTTATGCACACTTCTTTCCCTTTACATATGTCTTATGCACACTTCTTTCCCTTTACATATTTCTTATGCACACTTCTTTCCCTTTACATATTTCTTATGCACACTTCTTTCCCTTTACATATTTCTTATGCACACTTCTTTCCCTTTACATATTTCTTATGCACACTTCTTTCCCTTTACATATTTCTTATGCACACTTCTTTCCCTTTACATATTTCTTATGCACACTTCTTTCCCTTTACATATTTCTTATGCACACTTCTTTCCCTTTACATATTTAACTCGAGGGCTTGTTCCCACATCATGTGTTTATTTCTTATGCACACTTCTTTCCCTTTACATATTTAACTCGAGGGCTTGTTCCCACATCATGTGTTTATTTCTTATGCACACTTCTTTCCCTTTACATATTTCTTATGCACACTTCTTTCCCTTTACATATTTCTTATGCACACTTCTTTCCCTTTACATATTTATTATGCACACTTCTTTCCCTTTACATATTTATTATGCACACTTCTTTCCCTTTACATATTTATTATGCACACTTCTTTCCCTTTACATATTTCTTATGCACACTTCTTTCCCTTTACATATTTCTTATGCACACTTCTTTCCCTTTACATATTTCTTATGCACACTTCTTTCCCTTTACATATTTATTATGCACACTTCTTTCCCTTTACATATTTATTATGCACACTTCTTTCCCTTTACATATTTATTATGCACACTTCTTTCCCTTTACATATTTCTTATGCACACTTCTTTCCATTTACATATTTCTTATGCACACTTCTTTCCCTTTACATATTTCTTATGCACACTTCTTTCCCTTTACATATTTCTTATGCACACTTCTTTCCCTTTACATATTTCTTATGCACACTTCTTTCCATTTACATATTTCTTATGCACACTTCTTCCCCTTTACATATTTCTTATGCACACTTCTTTCCCTTTACATATTTCTTATGCACACTTCTTTCCCTTTACATATTTCTTATGCACACTTCTTTCCCTTTACATATTTCTTATGCACACTTCTTTCCCTTTACATATTTCTTATGCACACTTCTTTCCCTTTACATATTTCTTATGCACACTTCTTCCCCTTTACATATTTCTTATGCACACTTCTTTCCCTTTATATATTTATTATGCACACTTCTTTCCCTTTACATATTTAACTCGAGGGCTTGTTCCCACATCATGTGTTTATTTCTTATGCACACTTCTTTCCCTTTACATATGTCTTATGCACACTTCTTTCCCTTTACATATTTCTTATGCACACTTCTTTCCCTTTACATATTTCTTATGCACACTTCTTTCCCTTTAGATATTTCTTATGCACACTTCTTTCCCTTTACATATTTCTTATGCACACTTCTTTCCCTTTACATATTTCTTATGCACACTTCTTTCCCTTTACATATTTCTTATGCACACTTCTTTCCCTTTACATATTTCTTATGCACACTTCTTTCCCTTTACATATTTAACTCGAGGGCTTGTTCCCACATCATGTGTTTATTTCTTATGCACACTTCTTTCCCTTTACATATTTAACTCGAGGGCTTGTTCCCACATCATGTGTTTATTTCTTATGCACACTTCTTTCCCTTTACATATTTCTTATGCACACTTCTTTCCCTTTACATATTTCTTATGCACACTTCTTTCCCTTTACATATATATTATGCACACTTCTTTCCCTTTACATATTTATTATGCACACTTCTTTCCCTTTACATATTTCTTATGCACACTTCTTTCCCTTTACATATTTCTTATGCACACTTCTTTCCCTTTACATATTTATTATGCACACTTCTTTCCCTTTACATATTTCTTATGCACACTTCTTTCCCTTTACATATTTCTTATGCACACTTCTTTCCCTTTACATATTTCTTATGCACACTTCTTTCCCTTTACATATTTCTTATGCACACTTCTTTCCCTTTACATATTTCGTATGCACACTTCTTTCCCTTTACATATTACTTATGCACACTTCTTTCCCTTTACATATTTCTTATGCACACTTCTTTCCCTTTACATATTTCTTATGCACACTTCTTTCCCTTTACATATTTCTTATGCACACTTCTTTCCCTTTACATATTTCTTATGCACACTTCTTTCCCTTTACATATTTCTTATGCACACTTCTTTCCCTTTACATATGTCTTATGCACACTTCTTTCCCTTTACATATTTCTTATGCACACTTCTTTCCCTTTACATATTTCTTATGCACACTTCTTTCCCTTTAGATATTTCTTATGCACACTTCTTTCCCTTTACATATTTCTTATGCACACTTCTTTCCCTTTACATATTTCTTATGCACACTTCTTTCCCTTTACATATTTCTTATGCACACTTCTTTCCCTTTACATATTTCTTATGCACACTTCTTTCCCTTTACATATTTAACTCGAGGGCTTGTTCCCACATCATGTGTTTATTTCTTATGCACACTTCTTTCCCTTTACATATTTAACTCGAGGGCTTGTTCCCACATCATGTGTTTATTTCTTATGCACACTTCTTTCCCTTTACATATTTCTTATGCACACTTCTTTCCCTTTACATATTTCTTATGCACACTTCTTTCCCTTTACATATTTATTATGCACACTTCTTTCCCTTTACATATTTATTATGCACACTTCTTTCCCTTTACATATTTCTTATGCACACTTCTTTCCCTTTACATATTTCTTATGCACACTTCTTTCCCTTTACATATTTATTATGCACACTTCTTTCCCTTTACATATTTCTTATGCACACTTCTTTCCCTTTACATATTTCTTATGCACACTTCTTTCCCTTTACATATTTCTTATGCACACTTCTTTCCATTTACATATTTCTTATGCACACTTCTTTCCCTTTACATATTTCTTATGCACACTTCTTTCCCTTTACATATTTCTTATGCACACTTCTTTCCCTTTACATATTTCTTATGCACACTTCTTTCCCTTTACATATTTTTTATGCACACTTCTTCCCCTTTACATATTTCTTATGCACACTTCTTTCCCTTTACATATTTCTTATGCACACTTCTTTCCCTTTACATATTTCTTATGCACACTTCTTTCCCTTTACATATTTCTTATGCACACTTCTTTCCCTTTACATATTTCTTATGCACACTTCTTTCCCTTTACATATTTCTTATGCACACTTCTTTCCCTTTACATATTTCTTATGCACACTTCTTTCCCTTTATATATTTCTTATGCACACTTCTTTCCCTTTACATATTTAACTCGAGGGCTTGTTCCCACATCATGTGTTTATTTCTTATGCACACTTCTTTCCCTTTACATATGTCTTATGCACACTTCTTTCCCTTTACATATTTCTTATGCACACTTCTTTCCCTTTACATATTTCTTATGCACACTTCTTTCCCTTTAGATATTTCTTATGCACACTTCTTTCCCTTTACATATTTCTTATGCACACTTCTTTCCCTTTACATATTTCTTATGCACACTTCTTTCCCTTTACATATTTCTTATGCACACTTCTTTCCCTTTACATATTTAACTCGAGGGCTTGTTCCCACATCATGTGTTTATTTCTTATGCACACTTCTTTCCCTTTACATATTTAACTCGAGGGCTTGTTCCCACATCATGTGTTTATTTCTTATGCACACTTCTTTCCCTTTACATATTTCTTATGCACACTTCTTTCCCTTTACATATTTCTTATGCACACTTCTTTCCCTTTACATATATATTATGCACACTTCTTTCCCTTTACATATTTATTATGCACACTTCTTTCCCTTTACATATTTCTTATGCACACTTCTTTCCCTTTACATATTTCTTATGCACACTTCTTTCCCTTTACATATTTATTATGCACACTTCTTTCCCTTTACATATTTCTTATGCACACTTCTTTCCCTTTACATATTTCTTATGCACACTTCTTTCCCTTTACATATTTCTTATGCACACTTCTTTCCATTTACATATTTCTTATGCACACTTCTTTCCCTTTACATATTTCTTATGCACACTTCTTTCCCTTTACATATTTCTTATGCACACTTCTTTCCCTTTACATATTTCTTATGCACACTTCTTTCCCTTTACATATGTTTTATGCACACTTCTTCCCCTTTACATATTTCTTATGCACACTTCTTTCCCTTTACATATTTCTTATGCACACTTCTTTCCCTTTACATATTTCTTATGCACACTTCTTTCCCTTTACATATTTCTTATGCACACTTCTTTCCCTTTACATATTTCTTATGCACACTTCTTTCCCTTTACATATTTCTTATGCACACTTCTTTCCCTTTACATATTTCTTATGCACACTTCTTTCCCTTTACATATTTCTTATGCACACTTCTTTCCCTTTACATATTTCTTATGCACACTTCTTTCCCTTTACATATTTCTTATGCACACTTCTTTCCCATTACATATTTCTTATGCACACTTCTTTCCCTTTACATATTTCTTATGCACACTTCTTTCCCTTTACATATTTCTTATGCACACTTCTTTCCCTTTACATATTTCTTATGCACACTTCTTTCCCTTTACATATTTAACTCGAGGGCTTGTTCCCACATCATGTGTTTATTTCTTATGCACACTTCTTTCCCTTTACATATTTAACTCGAGGGCTTGTTCCCACATCATGTGTTTATTTCTTATGCACACTTCTTTCCCTTTACATATTTCTTATGCACACTTCTTTCCCTTTACATATTTCTTATGCACACTTCTTTCCCTTTACATATATATTATGCACACTTCTTTCCCTTTACATATTTATTATGCACACTTCTTTCCCTTTACATATTTCTTATGCACACTTCTTTCCCTTTACATATTTCTTATGCACACTTCTTTCCCTTTACATATTTATTATGCACACTTCTTTCCCTTTACATATTTCTTATGCACACTTCTTTCCCTTTACATATTTCTTATGCACACTTCTTTCCCTTTACATATTTCTTATGCACACTTCTTTCCCTTTACATATTTCTTATGCACACTTCTTTCCCTTTACATATTTCTTATGCACACTTCTTTCCCTTTACATATTTCTTATGCACACTTCTTTCCCTTTACATATTTCTTATGCACACTTCTTTCCCTTTACATATTTCTTATGCACACTTCTTTCCCTTTACATATTTCTTATGCACACTTCTTTCCCTTTACATATTTCTTATGCACACTTCTTTCCCTTTACATATTTCTTATGCACACTTCTTTCCCTTTACATATTTCTTATGCACACTTCTTTCCCTT
This sequence comes from Crossaster papposus, assembly GCA_037893245.1. Classification (NCBI taxonomy): domain Eukaryota; kingdom Metazoa; phylum Echinodermata; class Asteroidea; order Velatida; family Solasteridae; genus Crossaster; species Crossaster papposus. The sequence goes on along the minus strand of JBAIAA010000695.1, from coordinate 133,244 downwards.
TACATATTTCTTATGCACACTTCTTTCCCTTTACATATTTCTTATGCACACTTCTTTCCCTTTACATATTTCTTATGCACACTTCTTTCCCTTTACATATTTCTTATGCACACTTCTTTCCCTTTACATATTTCTTATGCACACTTCTTTCCCTTTACATATTTCTTATGCACACTTCTTTCCCTTTACATATTTCTTATGCACACTTCTTTCCCTTTACATATTTCTTATGCACACTTCTTTCCCTTTACATATTTCTTATGCACACTTCTTTCCCTTTACATATTTCTTATGCACACTTCTTTCCCTTTACATATTTCTTATGCACACTTCTTTCCCTTTACATATTTCTTATGCACACTTCTTTCCCTTTACATATTTCTTATGCACACTTCTTTCCCTTTACATATTTCTTATGCACACTTCTTTCCCTTTACATATTTCTTATGCACACTTCTTTCCCTTTACATATTTCTTATGCACACTTCTTTCCCTTTACATATTTCTTATGCACACTTCTTTCCCTTTACATATTTCTTATGCACACTTCTTTCCCTTTACATATTTCTTATGCACACTTCTTTCCCTTTACATATTTCTTATGCACACTTCTTTCCCTTTACATATTTCTTATGCACACTTCTTTCCCTTTACATATTTCTTATGCACACTTCTTTCCCTTTACATATTTCTTATGCACACTTCTTTCCCTTTACATATTTCTTATGCACACTTCTTTCCCTTTACATATTTCTTATGCACACTTCTTTCCCTTTACATATTTCTTATGCACACTTCTTTCCCTTTACATATTTCTTATGCACACTTCTTTCCCTTTACATATTTCTTATGCACACTTCTTTCCCTTTACATATTTCTTATGCACACTTCTTTCCCTTTACATATTTCTTATGCACACTTCTTTCCCTTTACATATTTCTTATGCACACTTCTTTCCCTTTACATATTTCTTATGCACACTTCTTTCCCTTTACATATTTCTTATGCACACTTCTTTCCCTTTACATATTTCTTATGCACACTTCTTTCCCTTTACATATTTCTTATGCACACTTCTTTCCCTTTACATATTTCTTATGCACACTTCTTTCCCTTTACATATTTCTTATGCACACTTCTTTCCCTTTACATATTTCTTATGCACACTTCTTTCCCTTTACATATTTCTTATGCACACTTCTTTCCCTTTACATATTTCTTATGCACACTTCTTTCCCTTTACATATTTCTTATGCACACTTCTTTCCCTTTACATATTTCTTATGCACACTTCTTTCCCTTTACATATTTCTTATGCACACTTCTTTCCCTTTACATATTTCTTATGCACACTTCTTTCCCTTTACATATTTCTTATGCACACTTCTTTCCCTTTACATATTTCTTATGCACACTTCTTTCCCTTTACATATTTCTTATGCACACTTCTTTCCCTTTACATATTTCTTATGCACACTTCTTTCCCTTTACATATTTCTTATGCACACTTCTTTCCCTTTACATATTTCTTATGCACACTTCTTTCCCTTTACATATTTCTTATGCACACTTCTTTCCCTTTACATATTTCTTATGCACACTTCTTTCCCTTTACATATTTCTTATGCACACTTCTTTCCCTTTACATATTTCTTATGCACACTTCTTTCCCTTTACATATTTCTTATGCACACTTCTTTCCCTTTACATATTTCTTATGCACACTTCTTTCCCTTTACATATTTCTTATGCACACTTCTTTCCCTTTACATATTTCTTATGCACACTTCTTTCCCTTTACATATTTCTTATGCACACTTCTTTCCCTTTACATATTTCTTATGCACACTTCTTTCCCTTTACATATTTCTTATGCACACTTCTTTCCCTTTACATATTTCTTATGCACACTTCTTTCCCTTTACATATTTCTTATGCACACTTCTTTCCCTTTACATATTTCTTATGCACACTTCTTTCCCTTTACATATTTCTTATGCACACTTCTTTCCCTTTACATATTTCTTATGCACACTTCTTTCCCTTTACATATTTCTTATGCACACTTCTTTCCCTTTACATATTTCTTATGCACACTTCTTTCCCTTTACATATTTCTTATGCACACTTCTTTCCCTTTACATATTTCTTATGCACACTTCTTTCCCTTTACATATTTCTTATGCACACTTCTTTCCCTTTACATATTTCTTATGCACACTTCTTTCCCTTTACATATTTCTTATGCACACTTCTTTCCCTTTACATATTTCTTATGCACACTTCTTTCCCTTTACATATTTCTTATGCACACTTCTTTCCCTTTACATATTTCTTATGCACACTTCTTTCCCTTTACATATTTCTTATGCACACTTCTTTCCCTTTACATATTTCTTATGCACACTTCTTTCCCTTTACATATTTCTTATGCACACTTCTTTCCCTTTACATATTTCTTATGCACACTTCTTTCCCTTTACATATTTCTTATGCACACTTCTTTCCCTTTACATATTTCTTATGCACACTTCTTTCCCTTTACATATTTCTTATGCACACTTCTTTCCCTTTACATATTTCTTATGCACACTTCTTTCCCTTTACATATTTCTTATGCACACTTCTTTCCCTTTACATATTTCTTATGCACACTTCTTTCCCTTTACATATTTCTTATGCACACTTCTTTCCCTTTACATATTTCTTATGCACACTTCTTTCCCTTTACATATTTCTTATGCACACTTCTTTCCCTTTACATATTTCTTATGCACACTTCTTTCCCTTTACATATTTCTTATGCACACTTCTTTCCCTTTACATATTTCTTATGCACACTTCTTTCCCTTTACATATTTCTTATGCACACTTCTTTCCCTTTACATATTTCTTATGCACACTTCTTTCCCTTTACATATTTCTTATGCACACTTCTTTCCCTTTACATATTTCTTATGCACACTTCTTTCCCTTTACATATTTCTTATGCACACTTCTTTCCCTTTACATATTTCTTATGCACACTTCTTTCCCTTTACATATTTCTTATGCACACTTCTTTCCCTTTACATATTTCTTATGCACACTTCTTTCCCTTTACATATTTCTTATGCACACTTCTTTCCCTTTACATATTTCTTATGCACACTTCTTTCCCTTTACATATTTCTTATGCACACTTCCTTCTTTCCCTTTACATATTTCTTATGCACACTTCTTTCCCTTTACATATTTCTTATGCACACTTCTTTCCCTTTACATATTTCTTATGCACACTTCTTTCCCTTTACATATTTCTTATGCACACTTCTTTCCCTTTACATATTTCTTATGCACACTTCTTTCCCTTTACATATTTCTTATGCACACTTCTTTCCCTTTACATATTTCTTATGCACACTTCTTTCCCTTTACATATTTCTTATGCACACTTCTTTCCCTTTACATATTTCTTATGCACACTTCTTTCCCTTTACATATTTCTTATGCACACTTCTTTCCCTTTACATATTTCTTATGCACACTTCTTTCCCTTTACATATTTCTTATGCACACTTCTTTCCCTTTACATATTTCTTATGCACACTTCTTTCCCTTTACATATTTCTTATGCACACTTCTTTCCCTTTACATATTTCTTATGCACACTTCTTTCCCTTTACATATTTCTTATGCACACTTCTTTCCCTTTACATATTTCTTATGCACACTTCTTTCCCTTTACATATTTCTTATGCACACTTCTTTCCCTTTACATATTTCTTATGCACACTTCTTTCCCTTTACATATTTCTTATGCACACTTCTTTCCCTTTACATATTTCTTATGCACACTTCTTTCCCTTTACATATTTCTTATGCACACTTCTTTCCCTTTACATATTTCTTATGCACACTTCTTTCCCTTTACATATTTCTTATGCACACTTCTTTCCCTTTACATATTTCTTATGCACACTTCTTCCCTTTACATATTTCTTATGCACACTTCTTTCCCTTTACATATTTCTTATGCACACTTCTTTCCCTTTACATATTTCTTATGCACACTTCTTTCCCTTTACATATTTCTTATGCACACTTCTTTCCCTTTACATATTTCTTATGCACACTTCTTTCCCTTTACATATTTCTTATGCACACTTCTTTCCCTTTACATATTTCTTATGCACACTTCTTTCCCTTTACATATTTCTTATGCACACTTCTTTCCCTTTACATATTTCTTATGCACACTTCTTTCCCTTTACATATTTCTTATGCACACTTCTTTCCCTTTACATATTTCTTATGCACACTTCTTTCCCTTTACATATTTCTTATGCACACTTCTTTCCCTTTACATATTTCTTATGCACACTTCTTTCCCTTTACATATTTCTTATGCACACTTCTTTCCCTTTACATATTTCTTATGCACACTTCTTTCCCTTTACATATTTCTTATGCACACTTCTTTCCCTTTACATATTTCTTATGCACACTTCTTTCCCTTTACATATTTCTTATGCACACTTCTTTCCCTTTACATATTTCTTATGCACACTTCTTTCCCTTTACATATTTCTTATGCACACTTCTTTCCCTTTACATATTTCTTATGCACACTTCTTTCCCTTTACATATTTCTTATGCACACTTCTTTCCCTTTACATATTTCTTATGCACACTTCTTTCCCTTTACATATTTCTTATGCACACTTCTTTCCCTTTACATATTTCTTATGCACACTTTCCCTTTACATATTTCTTATGCACACTTCTTTCCCTTTACATATTTCTTATGCACACTTCTTTCCCTTTACATATTTCTTATGCACACTTCTTTCCCTTTACATATTTCTTATGCACACTTCTTTCCCTTTACATATTTCTTATGCACACTTCTTTCCCTTTACATATTTCTTATGCACACTTCTTTCCCTTTACATATTTCTTATGCACACTTCTTTCCCTTTACATATTTCTTATGCACACTTCTTTCCCTTTACATATTTCTTATGCACACTTCTTTCCCTTTACATATTTCTTATGCACACTTCTTTCCCTTTACATATTTCTTATGCACACTTCTTTCCCTTTACATATTTCTTATGCACACTTCTTTCCCTTTACATATTTCTTATGCACACTTCTTTCCCTTTACATATTTCTTATGCACACTTCTTTCCCTTTACATATTTCTTATGCACACTTCTTTCCCTTTACATATTTCTTATGCACACTTCTTTCCCTTTACATATTTCTTATGCACACTTCTTTCCCTTTACATATTTCTTATGCACACTTCTTTCCCTTTACATATTTCTTATGCACACTTCTTTCCCTTTACATATTTCTTATGCACACTTCTTTCCCTTTACATATTTCTTATGCACACTTCTTTCCCTTTACATATTTCTTATGCACACTTCTTTCCCTTTACATATTTCTTATGCACACTTCTTTCCCTTTACATATTTCTTATGCACACTTCTTTCCCTTTACATATTTCTTATGCACACTTCTTTCCCTTTACATATTTCTTATGCACACTTCTTTCCCTTTACATATTTCTTATGCACACTTCTTTCCCTTTACATATTTCTTATGCACACTTCTTTCCCTTTACATATTTCTTATGCACACTTCTTTCCCTTTACATATTTCTTATGCACACTTCTTTCCCTTTACATATTTCTTATGCACACTTCTTTCCCTTTACATATTTCTTATGCACACTTCTTTCCCTTTACATATTTCTTATGCACACTTCTTTCCCTTTACATATTTCTTATGCACACTTCTTTCCCTTTACATATTTCTTATGCACACTTCTTTCCCTTTACATATTTCTTATGCACACTTCTTTCCCTTTACATATTTCTTATGCACACTTCTTTCCCTTTACATATTTCTTATGCACACTTCTTTCCCTTTACATATTTCTTATGCACACTTCTTTCCCTTTACATATTTCTTATGCACACTTCTTTCCCTTTACATATTTCTTATGCACACTTCTTTCCCTTTACATATTTCTTATGCACACTTCTTTCCCTTTACATATTTCTTATGCACACTTCTTTCCCTTTACATATTTCTTATGCACACTTCTTTCCCTTTACATATTTCTTATGCACACTTCTTTCCCTTTACATATTTCTTATGCACACTTCTTTCCCTTTACATATTTCTTATGCACACTTCTTTCCCTTTACATATTTCTTATGCACACTTCTTTCCCTTTACATATTTCTTATGCACACTTCTTTCCCTTTACATATTTCTTATGCACACTTCTTTCCCTTTACATATTTCTTATGCACACTTCTTTCCCTTTACATATTTCTTATGCACACTTCTTTCCCTTTACATATTTCTTATGCACACTTCTTTCCCTTTACATATTTCTTATGCACACTTCTTTCCCTTTACATATTTCTTATGCACACTTCTTTCCCTTTACATATTTCTTATGCACACTTCTTTCCCTTTACATATTTCTTATGCACACTTCTTTCCCTTTACATATTTCTTATGCACACTTCTTTCCCTTTACATATTTCTTATGCACACTTCTTTCCCTTTACATATTTCTTATGCACACTTCTTTCCCTTTACATATTTCTTATGCACACTTCTTTCCCTTTACATATTTCTTATGCACACTTCTTTCCCTTTACATATTTCTTATGCACACTTCTTTCCCTTTACATATTTCTTATGCACACTTCTTTCCCTTTACATATTTCTTATGCACACTTCTTTCCCTTTACATATTTCTTATGCACACTTCTTTCCCTTTACATATTTCTTATGCACACTTCTTTCCCTTTACATATTTCTTATGCACACTTCTTTCCCTTTACATATTTCTTATGCACACTTCTTTCCCTTTACATATTTCTTATGCACACTTCTTTCCCTTTACATATTTCTTATGCACACTTCTTTCCCTTTACATATTTCTTATGCACACTTCTTTCCCTTTACATATTTCTTATGCACACTTCTTTCCCTTTACATATTTCTTATGCACACTTCTTTCCCTTTACATATTTCTTATGCACACTTCTTTCCCTTTACATATTTCTTATGCACACTTCTTTCCCTTTACATATTTCTTATGCACACTTCTTTCCCTTTACATATTTCTTATGCACACTTCTTCTTTTATCTTCCTTTACATATTTCTTATGCACACTTCTTTCCCTTTACATATTTCTTATGCACACTTCTTTCCCTTTACATATTTCTTATGCACACTTCTTTCCCTTTACATATTTCTTATGCACACTTCTTTCCCTTTACATATTTCTTATGCACACTTCTTTCCCTTTACATATTTCTTATGCACACTTCTTTCCCTTTACATATTTCTTATGCACACTTCTTTCCCTTTACATATTTCTTATGCACACTTCTTTCCCTTTACATATTTCTTATGCACACTTCTTTCCCTTTACATATTTCTTATGCACACTTCTTTCCCTTTACATATTTCTTATGCACACTTCTTTCCCTTTACATATTTCTTATGCACACTTCTTTCCCTTTACATATTTCTTATGCACACTTCTTTCCCTTTACATATTTCTTATGCACACTTCTTTCCCTTTACATATTTCTTATGCACACTTCTTTCCCTTTACATATTTCTTATGCACACTTCTTTCCCTTTACATATTTCTTATGCACACTTCTTTCCCTTTACATATTTCTTATGCACACTTCTTTCCCTTTACATATTTCTTATGCACACTTCTTTCCCTTTACATATTTCTTATGCACACTTCTTTCCCTTTACATATTTCTTATGCACACTTCTTTCCCTTTACATATTTCTTATGCACACTTCTTTCCCTTTACATATTTCTTATGCACACTTCTTTCCCTTTACATATTTCTTATGCACACTTCTTTCCCTTTACATATTTCTTATGCACACTTCTTTCCCTTTACATATTTCTTATGCACACTTCTTTCCCTTTACATATTTCTTATGCACACTTCTTTCCCTTTACATATTTCTTATGCACACTTCTTTCCCTTTACATATTTCTTATGCACACTTCTTTCCCTTTACATATTTCTTATGCACACTTCTTTCCCTTTACATATTTCTTATGCACACTTCTTTCCCTTTACATATTTCTTATGCACACTTCTTTCCCTTTACATATTTCTTATGCACACTTCTTTCCCTTTACATATTTCTTATGCACACTTCTTTCCCTTTACATATTTCTTATGCACACTTCTTTCCCTTTACATATTTCTTATGCACACTTCTTTCCCTTTACATATTTCTTATGCACACTTCTTTCCCTTTACATATTTCTTATGCACACTTCTTTCCCTTTACATATTTCTTATGCACACTTCTTTCCCTTTACATATTTCTTATGCACACTTCTTTCCCTTTACATATTTCTTATGCACACTTCTTTCCCTTTACATATTTCTTATGCACACTTCTTTCCCTTTACATATTTCTTATGCACACTTCTTTCCCTTTACATATTTCTTATGCACACTTCTTTCCCTTTACATATTTCTTATGCACACTTCTTTCCCTTTACATATTTCTTATGCACACTTCTTTCCCTTTACATATTTCTTATGCACACTTCTTTCCCTTTACATATTTCTTATGCACACTTCTTTCCCTTTACATATTTCTTATGCACACTTCTTTCCCTTTACATATTTCTTATGCACACTTCTTTCCCTTTACATATTTCTTATGCACACTTCTTTCCCTTTACATATTTCTTATGCACACTTCTTTCCCTTTACATATTTCTTATGCACACTTCTTTCCCTTTACATATTTCTTATGCACACTTCTTTCCCTTTACATATTTCTTATGCACACTTCTTTCCCTTTACATATTTCTTATGCACACTTCTTTCCCTTTACATATTTCTTATGCACACTTCTTTCCCTTTACATATTTCTTATGCACACTTCTTTCCCTTTACATATTTCTTATGCACACTTCTTTCCCTTTACATATTTCTTATGCACACTTCTTTCCCTTTACATATTTCTTATGCACACTTCTTTCCCTTTACATATTTCTTATGCACACTTCTTTCCCTTTACATATTTCTTATGCACACTTCTTTCCCTTTACATATTTCTTATGCACACTTCTTTCCCTTTACATATTTCTTATGCACACTTCTTTCCCTTTACATATTTCTTATGCACACTTCTTTCCCTTTACATATTTCTTATGCACACTTCTTTCCCTTTACATATTTCTTATGCACACTTCTTTCCCTTTACATATTTCTTATGCACACTTCTTTCCCTTTACATATTTCTTATGCACACTTCTTTCCCTTTACATATTTCTTATGCACACTTCTTTCCCTTTACATATTTCTTATGCACACTTCTTTCCCTTTACATATTTCTTATGCACACTTCTTTCCCTTTACATATTTCTTATGCACACTTCTTTCCCTTTACATATTTCTTATGCACACTTCTTTCCCTTTACATATTTCTTATGCACACTTCTTTTCTTTCCCTTTACATATTTCTTATGCACACTTCTTTCCCTTTACATATTTCTTATGCACACTTCTTTCCCTTTACATATTTCTTATGCACACTTCTTTCCCTTTACATATTTCTTATGCACACTTCTTTCCCTTTACATATTTCTTATGCACACTTCTTTCCCTTTACATATTTCTTATGCACACTTCTTTCCCTTTACATATTTCTTATGCACACTTCTTTCCCTTTACATATTTCTTATGCACACTTCTTTCCCTTTACATATTTCTTATGCACACTTCTTTCCCTTTACATATTTCTTATGCACACTTCTTTCCCTTTACATATTTAACTCGAGGGCTTGTTCCCACATCATGTGTTTATTTCTTATGCACACTTCTTTCCCTTTACATATTTCTTATGCACACTTCTTTCCCTTTACATATTTCTTATGCACACTTCTTTCCCTTTACATATTTCTTATGCACACTTCTTTCCCTTTACATATTTCTTATGCACACTTCTTTCCCTTTACATATTTCTTATGCACACTTCTTTCCCTTTACATATTTAACTCGAGGGCTTGTTCCCACATCATGTGTTTATTTCTTATGCACACTTCTTTCCCTTTACATATTTCTTATGCACACTTCTTTCCCTTTACATATTTCTTATGCACACTTCTTTCCCTTTACATATTTCTTATGCACACTTCTTTCCCTTTACATATTTCTTATGCACACTTCTTTCCCTTTACATATTTCTTATGCACACTTCTTTCCCTTTACATATTTCTTATGCACACTTCTTTCCCTTTACATATTTCTTATGCACACTTCTTTCCTTTTACATATTTCTTATGCACACTTCTTTCCCTTTACATATTTCTTATGCACACTTCTTTCCCTTTACATATTTCTTATGCACACTTCTTTCCCTTTACATATTTCTTATGCACACTTCTTTCCCTTTACATATTTCTTATGCACACTTCTTTCCCTTTACATATTTCTTATGCACACTTCTTTCCCTTTACATATTTCTTATGCACACTTCTTTTCCTTTACATATTTCTTATGCACACTTCTTTCCCTTTACATATTTCTTATGCACACTTCTTTCCCTTTACATATTTCTTATGCACACTTCTTTCCATTTACATATTTCTTATGCACACTTCTTTCCCTTTACATATTTAACTCGAGGGCTTGTTCCCACATCATGTGTTTATTTCTTATGCACACTTCTTTCCCTTTACATATTTCTTATGCACACTTCTTTCCCTTTACATATTTCTTATGCACACTTATTTCCCTTTACATATTGCTTATGCACACTTCTTTCCCTTTACATATTTCTTATGCACACTTCTTTCCCTTTACATATTTCTTATGCACACTTCTTTCCCTTTACATATTTCTTATGCACACTTCTTTCCCTTTACATATTTCTTATGCACACTTCTTTCCCTTTACATATTTCTTATGCACACTTCTTTCCCTTTACATATTTCTTATGCACACTTCTTTCCCTTTACATATTTCTTATGCACACTTCTTTCCCTTTACATATTTCTTATGCACACTTCTTTCCCTTTACATATTTCTTATGCACACTTCTTTCCCTTTACATATTTCTTATGCACACTTCTTTCCCTTTACATATTTCTTATGCACACTTCTTTCCCTTTACATATTTCTTATGCACACTTCTTTCCCTTTACATATTTCTTATGCACACTTCTTTCCCTTTACATATTTCTTATGCACACTTCTTTCCCTTTACATATTTCTTATGCACACTTCTTTCCCTTTACATATTTCTTATGCACACTTCTTTCCCTTTACATATTTCTTATGCACACTTCTTTCCCTTTACATATTTCTTATGCACACTTCTTTCCCTTTACATATTTCTTATGCACACTTCTTTCCCTTTACATATTTCTTATGCACACTTCTTTCCCTTTACATATTTCTTATGCACACTTCTTTCCCTTTACATATTTCTTATGCACACTTCTTTCCCTTTACATATTTCTTATGCACACTTCTTTCCCTTTGCATATTTCTTATGCACACTTCTTTCCCTTTACATATTTCTTATGCACACTTCTTTCCCTTTACATATTTCTTATGCACACTTCTTTCCCTTTACATATTTCTTATGCACACTTCTTTCCCTTTACATATTTCTTATGCACACTTCTTTCCCTTTACATATTTCTTATGCACACTTCTTTCCCTTTACATATTTCTTATGCACACTTCTTTCCCTTTACATATTTCTTATGCACACTTCTTTCCCTTTACATATTTATTATGCACACTTCTTTCCCTTTACATATTTATTATGCACACTTCTTTCCCTTTACATATTTATTATGCACACTTCTTTCCCTTTACATATTTATTATGCACACTTCTTTCCCTTTACATATTTATTATGCACACTTCTTTCCCTTTACATATTTATTATGCACACTTCTTTCCCTTTACATATTTCTTATGCACACTTCTTTCCCTTTACATATTTCTTATGCACACTTCTTTCCCTTTACATATTTCTTATGCACACTTCTTTCCCTTTACATATTTCTTATGCACACTCCTTTCCCTTTACATATTTCTTATGCACACTCCTTTCCCTTTACATATTTCTTATGCACACTTCTTTCCCTTTACATATTTCTTATGCACACTTCTTTCCCTTTACATATTTCTTATGCACACTTCTTTCCCTTTACATATTTCTTATGCACACTTCTTTCCCTTTACATATTTCTTATGCACACTTCTTTCCCTTTACATATTTCTTATGCACACTTCTTTCCCTTTACATATTTCTTATGCACACTTCTTTCCCTTTACATATTTCTTATGCACACTTCTTTCCCTTTACATATTTCTTATGCACACTTCTTTCCCTTTACATATTTCTTATGCACACTTCTTTCCCTTTACATATTTCTTATGCACACTTCTTTCCCTTTACATATTTCTTATGCACACTTCTTTCCCTTTACATATTTCTTATGCACACTCCTTTCCCTTTACATATTTCTTATGCACACTCCTTTCCCTTTACATATTTCTTATGCACACTTCTTTCCCTTTACATATTTCTTATGCACACTTCTTTCCCTTTACATATTTCTTATGCACACTTCTTTCCCTTTACATATTTCTTATGCACACTTCTTTCCCTTTACATATTTCTTATGCACACTTCTTTCCCTTTACATATTTCTTATGCACACTTCTTTCCCTTTACATATTTCTTATGCACACTTCTTTCCCTTTACATATTTCTTATGCACACTTCTTTCCCTTTGCATATTTCTTATGCACACTTCTTTCCCTTTACATATTTCTTATGCACACTTCTTTCCCTTTACATATTTATTATGCACACTTCTTTCCCTTTACATATTTCTTATGCACACTTCTTTCCCTTTACATATTTCTTATGCACACTTCTTTCCCTTTACATATTTCTTATGCACACTTCTTTCCCTTTACATATTTCTTATGCACACTTCTTTCCCTTTACATATTTCTTATGCACACTTCTTTCCCTTTACATATTTCTTATGCACACTTCTTTCCCTTTACATATTTCTTATGCACACTTCTTTCCCTTTACATATTTCTTATGCACACTTCTTTCCCTTTACATATTTATTATGCACACTTCTTTCCCTTTACATATTTCTTATGCACACTTCTTTCCCTTTACATATTTCTTATGCACACTTCTTTCCCTTTACATATTTCTTATGCACATTTCTTTCCCTTTACATATTTCTTATGCACACTTCTTTCCCTTTACATATTTCTTATGCACACTTCTTTCCCTTTACATATTTCTTATGCACACTTCTTTCCCTTTACATATTTCTTATGCACACTTCTTTCCCTTTACATATTTCTTATGCACACTTCTTTCCCTTTACATATTTCTTATGCACACTTCTTTCCCTTTACATATTTCTTATGCACACTTCTTTCCCTTTACATATTTCTTATGCACACTTCTTTCCCTTTACATATTTCTTATGCACACTTCCTTCCCTTTACATATTTCTTATGCACACTTCTTTCCCTTTACACATTTCTTATGCACACTTCTTTCCCTTTACATATTTCTTATGCACACTTCTTTCCCTTTACATATTTCTTATGCACACTTCTTTCCCTTTACATATTTCTTATGCACACTTCTTTCCCTTTACATATTTCTTATGCACACTTCTTTCCCTTTACATATTTCTTATGCACACTTCTTTCCCTTTACATATTTCTTATGCACACTTCTTTCCCTTTACATATTTCTTATGCACACTTCTTTCCCTTTACATATTTCTTATGCACACTTCTTTCCCTTTACATATTTCTTATGCACACTTCTTTCCCTTTACATATTTCTTATGCACACTTCTTTCTCTTTACATTTTTCTTATGCACACTTCTTTCCCTTTACATATTTCTTATGCACACTTCTCTCCCTTTACATATTTCTTATGCACACTTCTTTCCCTTTACATATTTCTTATGCACACTTCTTTCCCTTTACATATTTCTTATGCACACTTCTTTCCCTTTACATATTTCTTATGCACACTTCTTTCCCTTTACATATTTCTTATGCACACTTCTTTCCCTTTACATATTTAACTCGAGGGCTTGTTCCCACATCATGTGTTTATTTCTTATGCACACTTCTTTCCCTTTACATATTTAACTCGAGGGCTTGTTCCCACATCATGTGTTTATTTCTTATGCACACTTCTTTCCCTTTACATATTTCTTATGCACACTTCTTTCCCTTTACATATTTCTTATGCACACTACTTTCCCTTTACATATTTCTTATGCACACTTCTTTCTCTTTACATATTTCTTTTGCACACTTCTTTCCCTTTACATATTTCTTATGCACACTTCTTTCCCTTTACATATTTCTTATGCACACTTCTTTCCCTTTACATATTTCTTATGCACACTTCTTTCCCTTTACATATTTCTTATGCACACTTCTTTCCCTTTACATATTTCTTATGCACACTTCTTTCCCTTTACATATTTCTTATGCACACTTCTTTCCCTTTACATATTTCTTATGCACACTTCTTTCCCTTTACATATTTCTTATGCACACTTCTTTCCCTTTACATATTTCTTATGCACACTTCTTTCCCTTTACATATTTCTTATGCACACTTCTTTCCCTTTACATATTTCTTATGCACACTTCTTTCCCTTTACATATTTAACTCGAGGGCTTGTTCCCACATCATGTGTTTATTTCTTATGCACACTTCTTTCCCTTTACATATTTAACTCGAGGGCTTGTTCCCACATCATGTGTTTATTTCTTATGCACACTTCTTTCCCTTTACATATTTAACTCGAGGGCTTGTTCCCACATCATGTGTTTATTTCTTATGCACACTTCTTTCCCTTTACATATTTAACTCGAGGGCTTGTTCCCACATCATGTGTTTATTTCTTATGCACACTTCTTTCCCTTTACATATTTAACTCGAGGGCTTGTCCCGACATCATGTGTTTATTTCTTATGCACACTTCTTTCCCTTTACATATTTCTTATGCACACTTCTTTCCCTTTACATATTTCTTATGCACACTTCTTTCCCTTTACATATTTCTTATGCACACTTCTTTCCCTTTACATATTTCTTATGCACACTTCTTTCCCTTTACATATTTCTTATGCACACTTCTTTCCCTTTACATATTTCTTATGCACACTTCTTTCCCTTTACATATTTCTTATGCACACTTCTTTCCCTTTACATATTTCGTATGCACACTTCTTTCCCTTTACATATTTCTTATGCACACTTCTTTCCCTTTACATATTTCTTATGCACACTTCTTTCCCTTTACATATTTCTTATGCACACTTCTTTCCCTTTACATATTTCTTATGCACACTTATTTCCCTTTACATATTTCTTATGCACACTTCTTTCCCTTTACATATTTAACTCGAGGGCTTGTTCCCACATCATGTGTTTATTTCTTATGCACACTTCTTTCCCTTTACATATTTAACTCGAGGGCTTGTTCCCACATCGTGTGTTTATTTCTTATGCACACTTCTTTCCCTTTACATATTTCTTATGCACACTTATTTCCCTTTACATATTTCTTATGCACACTTCTTTCCCTTTACATATTTCTTATGCACACTTCTTTCCCTTTACATATTTCTTATGCACACTTCTTTCCCTTTACATATTTCTTATGCACACTTCTTTCCCTTTACATATTTCTTATGCACACTTCTTTCCCTTTACATATTTCTTATGCACACTTCTTTCCCTTTACATATTTCTTATGCACACTTCTTTCCCTTTACATATTTCTTATGCACACTTCTTTCCCTTTACCTATTTCTTATGCACACTTCTTTCCCTTTACATATTTCTTATGCACACTTCTTTCCCTTTACATATTTCTTATGCACACTTCTTTCCCTTTACATATTTCTTATGCACACTTCTTTCCCTTTACATATTTCTTATGCACACTTCTTTCCCTTTACATATTTCTTATGCACACTTCTTTCCCTTTACATATTTAACTCGAGGGCTTGTTCCCACATCATGTGTTTATTTCTTATGCACACTTCTTTCCCTTTACATATTTAACTCGAGGGCTTGTTCCCACATCATGTGTTTATTTCTTATGCACACTTCTTTCCCTTTACATATTTAACTCGAGGGCTTGTTCCCACATCATGTGTTTATTTCTTATGCACACTTCTTTCCCTTTACATATTTAACTCGAGGGCTTGTTCCCACATCATGTGTTTATTTCTTATGCACACTTCTTTCCCTTTACATATTTAACTCGAGGGCTTGTCCCGACATCATGTGTTTATTTCTTATGCACACTTCTTTCCCTTTACATATTTCTTATGCACACTTCTTTCCCTTTACATATTTCTTATGCACACTTCTTTCCCTTTACATATTTCTTATGCACACTTCTTTCCCTTTACATATTTCTTATGCACACTTCTTTCCCTTTGCATATTTCTTATGCACACTTCTTTCCCTTTGCATATTTCTTATGCACACTTCTTTCCCTTTACATATTTCTTATGCACACTTCTTTCCCTTTACATATTTCTTATGCACACTTCTTTCCCTTTACATATTTCTTATGCACACTTCTTTCCCTTTACATATTTCTTATGCACACTTCTTTCCCTTTACATATTTCTTATGCACACTTCTTTCCCTTTACATATTTCTTATGCACACTTCTTTCCCTTTACATATTTCTTATGCACACTTCTTTCCCTTTACATATTTCTTATGCACACTTCTTTCCCTTTACATATTTCTTATGCACACTTCTTTCCCTTTACATATTTCTTATGCACACTTCTTTCCCTTTACATATTTCTTATGCACACTTCTTTCCCTTTACATATTTCTTATGCACACTTCTTTCCCTTTACATATTTCTTATGCACACTTCTTTCCCTTTACATATTTCTTATGCACACTTCTTTCCCTTTACATATTTCTTATGCACACTTCTTTCCCTTTACATATTTCTTATGCACACTTCTTTCCCTTTACATATTTCTTATGCACACTTCTTTCCCTTTACATATTTCTTATGCACACTTCTTTCCCTTTACATATTTCTTATGCACACTTCTTTCCCTTTACATATTTCTTATGCACACTTCTTTCCCTTTACATATTTCTTATGCACACTTCTTTCCCTTTACATATTTCTTAAGCACACTTCTTTCCCTTTACATATTTCTTATGCACACTTCTTTCCCTTTACATATTTCTTATGCACACTTCTTTCCCTTTACATATTTCTTATGCACACTTCTTTCCCTTTACATATTTCTTATGCACACTTCTTTCCCTTTACATATTTCTTATGCACACTTCTTTCCCTTTACATATTTCTTATGCACATTTCTTTCCCTTTACATATTTCTTATGCACACTTCTTTCCCTTTACATATTTCTTATGCACACTCCTTTCCCTTTACATATTTCTTATGCACACTCCTTTCCCTTTACATATTTCTTATGCACACTTCTTTCCCTTTACATATTTCTTATGCACACTTCTTTCCCTTTACATATTTCTTATGCACACTTCTTTCCCTTTACATATTTCTTATGCACACTTCTTTCCCTTTACATATTTCTTATGCACACTTCTTTCCCTTTACATATTTCTTATGCACACTTCTTTCCCTTTACATATTTCTTATGCACACTTCTTTCCCTTTACATATTTCTTATGCACACTTCCTTCCCTTTACATATTTCTTATGCACACTTCTTTCCCTTTACACATTTCTTATGCACACTTCTTTCCCTTTACATATTTCTTATGCACACTTCTTTCCCTTTACATATTTCTTATGCACACTTCTTTCCCTTTACATATTTCTTATGCACACTTCTTTCCCTTTACACATTTCTTATGCACACTTCTTTCCCTTTACATATTTCTTATGCACACTTCTTTCCCTTTACATATTTATTATGCACACTTCTTTCCCTTTACATATTTCTTATGCACACTTCTTTCCCTTTACATATTTCTTATGCACACTTCTTTCCCTTTACATATTTCTTATGCACACTTCTTTCCCTTTACATATTTCTGATGCACACTTCTTTCTCTTTACATTTTTCTTATGCACACTTCTTTCCCTTTACATATTTCTTATGCACACTTCTCTCCCTTTACATATTTCTTATGCACACTTCTTTCCCTTTACATATTTCTTATGCACACTTCTTTCCCTTTACATATTTCTTATGCACACTTCTTTCCCTTTACATATTTCTTATGCACACTTCTTTCCCTTTACATATTTCTTATGCACACTTCTTTCCCTTTACATATTTAACTCGAGGGCTTGTTCCCACATCATGTGTTTATTTCTTATGCACACTTCTTTCCCTTTACATATTTAACTCGAGGGCTTGTTCCCACATCATGTGTTTATTTCTTATGCACACTTCTTTCCCTTTACATATTTCTTATGCACACTTCTTTCCCTTTACATATTTCTTATGCACACTACTTTCCCTTTACATATTTCTTATGCACACTTCTTTCTCTTTACATATTTCTTATGCACACTTCTTTCCCTTTACATATTTCTTATGCACACTTCTTTCCCTTTACATATTTCTTATGCACACTTCTTTCCCTTTACATATTTCTTATGCACACTTCTTTCCCTTTACATATTTCTTATGCACACTTCTTTCCCTTTACATATTTCTTATGCACACTTCTTTCCCTTTACATATTTCTTATGCACACTTCTTTCCCTTTACATATTTCTTATGCACACTTCTTTCCCTTTACATATTTCTTATGCACACTTCTTTCCCTTTACATATTTCTTATGCACACTTCTTTCCCTTTACATATTTCTTATGCACACTTCTTTCCCTTTACATATTTCTTATGCACACTTCTTTCCCTTTACATATTTAACTCGAGGGCTTGTTCCCACATCATGTGTTTATTTCTTATGCACACTTCTTTCCCTTTACATATTTAACTCGAGGGCTTGTTCCCACATCATGTGTTTATTTCTTATGCACACTTCTTTCCCTTTACATATTTAACTCGAGGGCTTGTTCCCACATCATGTGTTTATTTCTTATGCACACTTCTTTCCCTTTACATATTTAACTCGAGGGCTTGTTCCCACATCATGTGTTTATTTCTTATGCACACTTCTTTCCCTTTACATATTTAACTCGAGGGCTTGTCCCGACATCATGTGTTTATTTCTTATGCACACTTCTTTCCCTTTACATATTTCTTATGCACACTTCTTTCCCTTTACATATTTCTTATGCACACTTCTTTCCCTTTACATATTTCTTATGCACACTTCTTTCCCTTTACATATTTCTTATGCACACTTCTTTCCCTTTACATATTTCTTATGCACACTTCTTTCCCTTTACATATTTCTTATGCACACTTCTTTCCCTTTACATATTTCTTATGCACACTTCTTTCCCTTTACATATTTCTTATGCACACTTCTTTCCCTTTACATATTTCTTATGCACACTTCTTTCCCTTTACATATTTCTTATGCACACTTCTTTCCCTTTACAAATTTCTTATGCACACTTCTTTCCCTTTACATATTTCTTATGCACACTTCTTTCCCTTTACATATTTAACTCGAGGGCTTGTTCCCACATCATGTGTTTATTTCTTATGCACACTTCTTTCCCTTTACATATTTAACTCGAGGGCTTGTTCCCACATCGTGTGTTTATTTCTTATGCACACTTCTTTCCCTTTACATATTTCTTATGCACACTTATTTCCCTTTACATATTTCTTATGCACACTTCTTTCCCTTTACATATTTCTTATGCACACTTCTTTCCCTTTACATATTTCTTATGCAAACTTCTTTCCCTTTACATATTTCTTATGCACACTTCTTTCCCTTTACATATTTCTTATGCACACTTCTTTCCCTTTACATATTTCTTATGCACACTTCTTTCCCTTTACATATTTCTTATGCACACTTCTTTCCCTTTACATATTTCTTATGCACACTTCTTTCCCTTTACCTATTTCTTATGCACACTTCTTTCCCTTTACATATTTCTTATGCACACTTCTTTCCCTTTACATATTTCTTATGCACACTTCTTTCCCTTTACATATTTCTTATGCACACTTCTTTCCCTTTACATATTTCTTATGCACACTTCTTTCCCTTTACATATTTCTTATGCACACTTCTTTCCCTTTACATATTTAACTCGAGGGCTTGTTCCCACATCATGTGTTTATTTCTTATGCACACTTCTTTCCCTTTACATATTTAACTCGAGGGCTTGTTCCCACATCATGTGTTTATTTCTTATGCACACTTCTTTCCCTTTACATATTTAACTCGAGGGCTTGTTCCCACATCATGTGTTTATTTCTTATGCACACTTCTTTCCCTTTACATATTTAACTCGAGGGCTTGTTCCCACATCATGTGTTTATTTCTTATGCACACTTCTTTCCCTTTACATATTTAACTCGAGGGCTTGTCCCGACATCATGTGTTTATTTCTTATGCACACTTCTTTCCCTTTACATATTTCTTATGCACACTTCTTTCCCTTTACATATTTCTTATGCACACTTCTTTCCCTTTACATATTTCTTATGCACACTTCTTTCCCTTTACATATTTCTTATGCACACTTCTTTCCCTTTACATATTTCTTATGCACACTTCTTTCCCTTTACATATTTCTTATGCACACTTTTTTCCCTTTACATATTTCTTATGCACACTTCTTTCCCTTTACATATTTCTTATGCACACTTCTTTCCCTTTACATATTTCTTATGCACCCTTCTTTCCCTTTACATATTTCTTATGCACACTTCTTTCCCTTTACATATTTCTTATGCACACTTCTTTCCCTTTACATATTTCTTATGCACACTTCTTTCTCTTTACATTTTTCTTATGCACACTTCTTTCCCTTTACATATTTCTTATGCACACTTCTCTCCCTTTACATATTTCTTATGCACACTTCTTTCCCTTTACATATTTCTTATGCACACTTCTTTCCCTTTACATATTTCTTATGCACACTTCTTTCCCTTTACATATTTCTTATGCACACTTCTTTCCCTTTACATATTTCTTATGCACACTTCTTTCCCTTTACATATTTAACTCGAGGGCTTCTTATGCACACTTCTTTCCCTTTACATATTTCTTATGCACACTTCTTTCCCTTTACATATTTAACTCGAGGGCTTGTTCCCACATCATGTGTTTATTTCTTATGCACACTTCTTTCCCTTTACATATTTAACTCGAGGGCTTGTTCCCACATCATGTGTTTATTTCTTATGCACACTTCTTTCCCTTTACATATTTCTTATGCACACTTCTTTCCCTTTACATATTTCTTATGCACACTACTTTCCCTTTACATATTTCTTATGCACACTTCTTTCTCTTTACATATTTCTTATGCACACTTCTTTCCCTTTACATATTTCTTATGCACACTTCTTTCCCTTTACATATTTCTTATGCACACTTCTTTCCCTTTACATATTTCTTATGCACACTTCTTTCCCTTTACATATTTCTTATGCACACTTCTTTCCCTTTACATATTTCTTATGCACACTTCTTTCCCTTTACATATTTCTTATGCACACTTCTTTCCCTTTACATATTTCTTATGCACACTTCTTTCCCTTTACATATTTCTTATGCACACTTCTTTCCCTTTACATATTTCTTATGCACACTTCTTTCCCTTTACATATTTAACTCGAGGGCTTGTTCCCACATCATGTGTTTATTTCTTATGCACACTTCTTTCCCTTTACATATTTAACTCGAGGGCTTGTTCCCACATCATGTGTTTATTTCTTATGCACACTTCTTTCCCTTTACATATTTAACTCGAGGGCTTGTTCCCACATCATGTGTTTATTTCTTATGCACACTTCTTTCCCTTTACATATTTAACTCGAGGGCTTGTTCCCACATCATGTGTTTATTTCTTATGCACACTTCTTTCCCTTTACATATTTAACTCGAGGGCTTGTCCCGACATCATGTGTTTATTTCTTATGCACACTTCTTTCCCTTTACATATTTCTTATGCACACTTCTTTCCCTTTACATATTTCTTATGCACACTTCTTTCCCTTTACATATTTCTTATGCACACTTCTTTCCCTTTACATATTTCTTATGCACACTTCTTTCCCTTTACATATTTCTTATGCACACTTCTTTCCCTTTACATATTTCTTATGCACACTTCTTTCCCTTTACATATTTCTTATGCACACTTCTTTCCCTTTACATATTTCTTATGCACACTTCTTTCCCTTTACATATTTCTTATGCACACTTCTTTCCCTTTACATATTTCTTATGCACACTTCTTTCCCTTTACAAATTTCTTATGCACACTTCTTTCCCTTTACATATTTCTTATGCACACTTCTTTCCCTTTACATATTTAACTCGAGGGCTTGTTCCCACATCATGTGTTTATTTCTTATGCACACTTCTTTCCCTTTACATATTTAACTCGAGGGCTTGTTCCCACATCGTGTGTTTATTTCTTATGCACACTTCTTTCCCTTTACATATTTCTTATGCACACTTATTTCCCTTTACATATTTCTTATGCACACTTCTTTCCCTTTACATATTTCTTATGCACACTTCTTTCCCTTTACATATTTCTTATGCACACTTCTTTCCCTTTACATATTTCTTATGCACACTTCTTTCCCTTTACATATTTCTTATGCACACTTCTTTCCCTTTACATATTTCTTATGCACACTTCTTTCCCTTTACATATTTCTTATGCACACTTCTTTCCCTTTACATATTTCTTATGCACACTTCTTTCCCTTTACCTATTTCTTATGCACACTTCTTTCCCTTTACATATTTCTTATGCACACTTCTTTCCCTTTACATATTTCTTATGCACACTTCTTTCCCTTTACATATTTCTTATGCACACTTCTTTCCCTTTACATATTTCTTATGCACACTTCTTTCCCTTTACATATTTCTTATGCACACTTCTTTCCCTTTACATATTTAACTCGAGGGCTTGTTCCCACATCATGTGTTTATTTCTTATGCACACTTCTTTCCCTTTACATATTTAACTCGAGGGCTTGTTCCCACATCATGTGTTTATTTCTTATGCACACTTCTTTCCCTTTACATATTTAACTCGAGGGCTTGTTCCCACATCATGTGTTTATTTCTTATGCACACTTCTTTCCCTTTACATATTTAACTCGAGGGCTTGTTCCCACATCATGTGTTTATTTCTTATGCACACTTCTTTCCCTTTACATATTTAACTCGAGGGCTTGTCCCGACATCATGTGTTTATTTCTTATGCACACTTCTTTCCCTTTACATATTTCTTATGCACACTTCTTTCCCTTTACATATTTCTTATGCACACTTCTTTCCCTTTACATATTTCTTATGCACACTTCTTTCCCTTTACATATTTCTTATGCACACTTCTTTCCCTTTACATATTTCTTATGCACACTTCTTTCCCTTTACATATTTCTTATGCACACTTCTTTCCCTTTACATATTTCTTATGCACACTTCTTTCCCTTTACATATTTCTTATGCACACTTTTTTCCCTTTACATATTTCTTATGCACACTTCTTTCCCTTTACATATTTCTTATGCACACTTCTTTCCCTTTACATATTTCTTATGCACCCTTCTTTCCCTTTACATATTTCTTATGCACACTTCTTTCCCTTTACATATTTCTTATGCACACTTCTTTCCCTTTACATATTTCTTATGCACACTTCTTTCCCTTTATATTTCTTATGCACACTTCTTTCCCTTTACATATTTCTTATGCACACTTCTTTCCCTTTACATATAAGTTATGCACACTTCTTTCCATTTACATATTTCTTATGCACACTTCTTTCCCTTTACATATTTCTTATGCACACTTCTTTCCCTTTACATTATTCTTATGCACACTTCTTTCCCTTTACATATTTCTTATGCACACTTCTTTCCCTTTACATATTTCTTATGCACACTTCTTTCCCTTTACATATTTCTTATGCACACTTCTTTCCCTTTACATATTTCTTATGCACACTTCTTTCCCTTTACATATTTCTTATGCACACTTCTTTCCCTTTACATATTTCTTATGCACACTTCTTTCCCTTTACATATTTCTTATGCACACTTCTTTCCCTTTACATATTTCTTATGCACACTTCTTTCCCTTTACATATTTCTTATGCACACTTCTTTCCCTTTACATATTTCTTATGCACACTTCTTTCCCTTTACATATTTCTTATGCACACTTCTTTCCCTTTACATATTTCTTATGCACACTTCTTTCCCTTTACATATTTCTTATGCACACTTCTTTCCCTTTACATATTTCTTATGCACACTTCTTTCCCTTTACATATTTCTTATGCACACTTCTTTCCCTTTACATATTTCTTATGCACACTTCTTTCCCTTTACATATTTCTTATGCACACTTCTTTCCCTTTACATATTTCTTATGCACACATCTTTCCCTTTACATATTTAACTCGAGGGCTTGTTCCCACATCATGTGTTTATTTCTCATGCACACTTCTTTCCCTTTACAAATTTCTTATGCACACTTCTTTCCCTTTACATATTTCTTATGCACACTTCTTTCCCTTTACATATTTCTTATGCACACTTCTTTCCCTTTACATATTTCTTATGCACACTTCTTTCCCTTTACATATTTCTTATGCACACTTCTTTCCCTTTACATATTTCTTATGCACACTTCTTTCCCTTTACATATTTCTTATGCACACTTCTTTCCCTTTACATATTTCTTATGCACACTTCTTTCCCTTTACATATTTCTTATGCACACTTCTTTCCCTTTACATATTTCTTATGCACACTTCTTTCCCTTTACATATTTCTTATGCACACTTCTTTCCCTTTACATATTTCTTATGCACACTTCTTTCCCTTTATATTTCTTATGCACACTTCTTTCCCTTTACATATTTCTTATGCACACTTCTTTCCCTTTACATATAAGTTATGCACACTTCTTTCCATTTACATATTTCTTATGCACACTTCTTTCCCTTTACATATTTCTTATGCACACTTCTTTCCCTTTACATTATTCTTATGCACACTTCTTTCCCTTTACATATTTCTTATGCACACTTCTTTCCCTTTACATATTTCTTATGCACACTTCTTTCCCTTTACATATTTCTTATGCACACTTCTTTCCCTTTACATATTTCTTATGCACACTTCTTTCCCTTTACATATTTCTTATGCACACTTCTTTCCCTTTACATATTTCTTATGCACACTTCTTTCCCTTTACATATTTCTTATGCACACTTCTTTCCCTTTACATATTTCTTATGCACACTTCTTTCCCTTTACATATTTCTTATGCACACTTCTTTCCCTTTACATATTTCTTATGCACACTTCTTTCCCTTTACATATTTCTTATGCACACTTCTTTCCCTTTACATATTTCTTATGCACACTTCTTTCCCTTTACATATTTCTTATGCACACTTCTTTCCCTTTACATATTTCTTATGCACACTTCTTTCCCTTTACATATTTCTTATGCACACTTCTTTCCCTTTACATATTTCTTATGCACACTTCTTTCCCTTTACATATTTCTTATGCACACTTCTTTCCCTTTACATATTTCTTATGCACACTTCTTTCCCTTTACATATTTAACTCGAGGGCTTGTTCCCACATCATGTGTTTATTTCTCATGCACACTTCTTTCTCTTTACAAATTTCTTATGCACACTTCTTTCCCTTTACATATTTCTTATGCACACTTCTTTCCCTTTACATATTTCTTATGCACACTTCTTTCCCTTTACATATTTCTTATGCACACTTCTTTCCCTTTACATATTTCTTATGCACACTTCTTTCCCTTTACATATTTCTTATGCACACTTCTTTCCCTTTACATATTTCTTATGCACACTTCTTTCCCTTTACAAATTTAACTCGAGGGCTTGTTCCCACATCATGTGTTTATTTCTTATGCACACTTCTTTCCCTTTACATATTTCTTATGCACACTTCTTTCCCTTTACATATTTCTTATGCACACTTCTTTCCCTTTACATATTTCTTATGCACACTTCTTTCCCTTTACATATTTCTTATGCACACTTCTTTCCCTTTACATATTTCTTATGCACACTTATTTCCCTTTACATATTTCTTATGCACACTTCTTTCCCTTTACATATTTCTTATGCACACTTCTTTCCCTTTACATATTTCTTATGCACACTTCTTTCCCTTTACATATTTCTTATGCACACTTCTTTCCCTTTACATATTTCTTATGCACACTTCTTTCCCTTTACATATTTCTTATGCACACTTCTTTCCCTTTACATATTTCTTATGCACCCTTTTTTCCCTTTACATATTTCTTATGCACACTTCTTTCCCTTTACATATTTAACTCGAGGGCTTGTTCCCACATCATGTGTTTATTTCTTATGCACACTTCTTTCCCTTTACATATTTAACTCGAGGGCTTGTTCCCACATCGTGTGTTTATTACTTATGCACACTTCTTTCCCTTTACATATTTCTTATGCACACTTCTTTCCCTTTACATATTTCTTATGCACACTTCTTTCCCTTTACATATTTCTTATGCACACTTCTTTCCCTTTATATTTCTTATGCACACTTCTTTCCCTTTACATATTTCTTATGCACACTTCTTTCCCTTTACATATAAGTTATGCACACTTCTTTCCATTTACATATTTCTTATGCACACTTCTTTCCCTTTACATATTTCTTATGCACACTTCTTTCCCTTTACATTATTCTTATGCACACTTCTTTCCCTTTACATATTTCTTATGCACACTTCTTTCCCTTTACATATTTCTTATGCACACTTCTTTCCCTTTACATATTTCTTATGCACACTTCTTTCCCTTTACATATTTCTTATGCACACTTCTTTCCCTTTACATATTTCTTATGCACACTTCTTTCCCTTTACATATTTCTTATGCACACTTCTTTCCCTTTACATATTTCTTATGCACACTTCTTTCCCTTTACATATTTCTTATGCACACTTCTTTCCCTTTACATATTTCTTATGCACACTTCTTTCCCTTTACATATTTCTTATGCACACTTCTTTCCCTTTACATATTTCTTATGCACACTTCTTTCCCTTTACATATTTCTTATGCACACTTCTTTCCCTTTACATATTTCTTATGCACACTTCTTTCCCTTTACATATTTCTTATGCACACTTCTTTCCCTTTACATATTTCTTATGCACACTTCTTTCCCTTTACATATTTCTTATGCACACTTCTTTCCCTTTACATATTTCTTATGCACACTTCTTTCCCTTTACATATTTCTTATGCACACTTCTTTCCCTTTACATATTTAACTCGAGGGCTTGTTCCCACATCATGTGTTTATTTCTCATGCACACTTCTTTCTCTTTACAAATTTCTTATGCACACTTCTTTCCCTTTACATATTTCTTATGCACACTTCTTTCCCTTTACATATTTCTTATGCACACTTCTTTCCCTTTACATATTTCTTATGCACACTTCTTTCCCTTTACATATTTCTTATGCACACTTCTTTCCCTTTACATATTTCTTATGCACACTTCTTTCCCTTTACATATTTCTTATGCACACTTCTTTCCCTTTACAAAT
The DNA here is from genome assembly GCA_037893245.1 of Crossaster papposus. NCBI lineage: Eukaryota > Metazoa > Echinodermata > Asteroidea > Velatida > Solasteridae > Crossaster > Crossaster papposus. The sequence continues at coordinate 105,372 of JBAIAA010000695.1, read as the reverse complement.
TTAACTCGAGGGCTTGTTCCCACATCATGTGTTTATTTCTTATGCACACTTCTTTCCCTTTACATATTTCTTATGCACACTTCTTTCCCTTTACATATTTCTTATGCACACTTCTTTCCCTTTACATATTTCTTATGCACACTTCTTTCCCTTTACATATTTCTTATGCACACTTCTTTCCCTTTACATATTTCTTATGCACACTTATTTCCCTTTACATATTTCTTATGCACACTTCTTTCCCTTTACATATTTCTTATGCACACTTCTTTCCCTTTACATATTTCTTATGCACACTTCTTTCCCTTTACATATTTCTTATGCACACTTCTTTCCCTTTACATATTTCTTATGCACACTTCTTTCCCTTTACATATTTCTTATGCACACTTCTTTCCCTTTACATATTTCTTATGCACCCTTTTTTCCCTTTACATATTTCTTATGCACACTTCTTTCCCTTTACATATTTAACTCGAGGGCTTGTTCCCACATCATGTGTTTATTTCTTATGCACACTTCTTTCCCTTTACATATTTAACTCGAGGGCTTGTTCCCACATCGTGTGTTTATTACTTATGCACACTTCTTTCCCTTTACATATTTCTTATGCACACTTCTTTCCCTTTACATATTTCTTATGCACACTTCTTTCCCTTTACATATTTCTTATGCACACTTCTTTCCCTTTACATATTTCTTATGCACACTTCTTTCCCTTTACATATTTCTTATGCACACTTCTTTCCCTTTACATATTTCTTATGCACACTTCTTTCCCTTTACATATTTCTTATGCACACTTCTTTCCCTTTACATATTTCTTATGCACACTTCTTTCTCTTTACATATTTCTTATGCACACTTCTTTCCCTTTACATATTTCTTATGCACACTTCTTTCCCTTTACATATTTCTTATGCACACTTCTTTCCCTTTACATATTTCTTATGCACACTTCTTTCCCTTTACATATTTCTTATGCACACTTCTTTCCCTTTGCATATTTCTTATGCACACTTCTTTCCCTTTACATATTTCTTATGCACACTTCTTTCCCTTTACATATTTAACTCGAGGGCTTGTTCCCACATCATGAGTTTATTTCTTATGCACACTTCTTTCCCTTTACATATTTAACTCGAGGGCTTGTTCCCACATCATGTGTTTATTTCTTATGCACACTTCTTTCCCTTTACATATTTAACTCGAGGGCTTGTTCCCACATCATGTGTTTATTTCTTATGCACACTTCTTTCCCTTTACATATTTAACTCGAGGGCTTGTTCCCACATCATGTGTTTATTTCTTATGCACACTTCTTTCCCTTTACATATTTAACTCGAGGGCTTGTCCCGACATCATGTGTTTATTTCTTATGCACACTTCTTTCCCTTTACATATTTCTTATGCACACTTCTTTCCCTTTACATATTTCTTATGCACACTTCTTTCCCTTTACATATTTCTTATGCACACTTCTTTCCCTTTACATATTTCTTATGCACACTTCTTTCCCTTTACATATTTCTTATGCACACTTCTTTCCCTTTACATATTTCTTATGCACACTTCTTTCCCTTTACATATTTCTTATGCACACTTTTTTCCCTTTACATATTTCTTATGCACACTTCTTTCCCTTTACATATTTCTTATGCACACTTCTTTCCCTTTACATATTTCTTATGCACACTTCTTTCCCTTTACATATTTCTTATGCACACTTCTTTCCCTTTACATATTTCTTATGCACACTTCTTTCCCTTTACATATTTTTTATGCACACTTCTTTCCCTTTACATATTTCTTATGCACACTTCTTTCCCTTTACATATTTCTTATGCACACTTCTTTCCCTTTACATATTTCTTATGCACACTTCTTTCCCTTTACATATTTCTTATGCACACTTCTTTCTCTTTACATATTTCTTATGCACACTTCTTTCCCTTTACATATTTCTTATGCACACTTCTTTCCCTTTACATATTTCTTATGCACACTTCTTTCCCTTTACATATTTCTTATGCACACTTCTTTCCCTTTACATATTTCGTATGCACACTTCTTTCCCTTTACATATTTCTTATGCACACTTCTTTCCCTTTACATATAAGTTATGCACACTTCTTTCCATTTACATATTTCTAATGCACACTTCTTTCCCTTTACATATTTCTTATGCACACTTCTTTCCCTTTACATATTTCTTATGCACACTTCTTTCCCTTTACATATTTCTTATGCACACTTCTTTCCCTTTACATATTTCTTATGCACACTTCTTTCCCTTTACATATTTCTTATGCACACTTCTTTCCCTTTACATATTTCTTATGCACACTTCTTTCCCTTTACATATTTCTTATGCACACTTCTTTCCCTTTACATATTTCTTATGCACACTTCTTTCCCTTTACATATTTCTTATGCACACTTCTTTCCCTTTACATATTTCTTATGCACACTTCTTTCCCTTTACATATTTCTTATGCACACTTCTTTCCCTTTACATATTTCTTATGCACACTTCTTTCCCTTTACATATTTCTTATGCACACTTCTTTCCCTTTACATATTTCTTATGCACACTTCTTTCCCTTTACATATTTCTTATGCACACTTCTTTCCCTTTACATATTTCTTATGCACACTTCTTTCCCTTTACATATTTAACTCGAGGGCTTGTTCCCACATCATGTGTTTATTTCTTATGCACACTTCTTTCCCTTTACATATTTAACTCGAGGGCTTGTTCCCACATCATGTGTTTATTTCTTATGCACACTTCTTTCCCTTTACATATTTAACTCGAGGGCTTGTTCCCACATCATGTGTTTATTTCTTATGCACACTTCTTTCCCTTTACATATTTAACTCGAGGGCTTGTTCCCACATCATGTGTTTATTTCTTATGCACACTTCTTTCCCTTTACATATTTAACTCGAGGGCTTGTCCCGACATCATGTGTTTATTTCTTATGCACACTTCTTTCCCTTTACATATTTCTTATGCACACTTCTTTCCCTTTACATATTTCTTATGCACACTTCTTTCCCTTTACATATTTCTTATGCACACTTCTTTCCCTTTACATATTTCTTATGCACACTTCTTTCCCTTTACATATTTCTTATGCACACTTCTTTCCCTTTACATATTTCTTATGCACACTTCTTTCCCTTTACATATTTCTTATGCACACTTCTTTCCCTTTACATATTTCTTATGCACACTTCTTTCCCTTTACATATTTCTTATGCACACTTCTTTCCCTTTACATATTTCTTATGCACACTTCTTTCCCTTTACATATTTCTTATGCACACTTCTTTCCCTTTACATATTTCTTATGCACACTTCTTTCCCTTTACATATTTCTTATGCACACTTCTTTCCCTTTACATATTTAACTCGAGGGCTTGTTCCCACATCATGTGTTTATTTCTTATGCACACTTCTTTCCCTTTACATATTTAACTCGAGGGCTTGTTCCCACATCGTGTGTTTATTTCTTATGCACACTTCTTTCCCTTTACATATTTGTTATGCACACTTCTTTCCCTTTACATATTTCTTATGCACACTTCTTTCCCTTTACATATTTCTTATGCACACTTCTTTCCCTTTACATATTTCTTATGCACACTTCTTTCCCTTTACATATTTCTTATGCACACTTCTTTCCCTTTACATATTTCTTATGCACACTTCTTTCCCTTTACATATTTCTTATGCACACTTCTTTCCCTTTACATATTTCTTATGCACACTTCTTTCCCTTTACATATTTCTTATGCACACTTCTTTCCCTTTACATATTTCTTATGCACACTTCTTTCCCTTTACATATTTCTTATGCACACTTCTTTCCCTTTACATATTTAACTCGAGGGCTTGTTCCCACATCATGTGTTTATTTCTTATGCACACTTCTTTCCCTTTACATATTTAACTCGAGGGCTTGTTCCCACATCGTGTGTTTATTTCTTATGCACACTTCTTTCCCTTTACATATTTGTTATGCACACTTCTTTCCCTTTACATATTTCTTATGCACACTTCTTTCCCTTTACATATTTCTTATGCACACTTCTTTCCCTTTACATATTTCTTATGCACACTTCTTTCCCTTTACATATTTCTTATGCACACTTCTTTCCCTTTACATATTTCTTATGCACACTTCTTTCCCTTTACATATTTCTTATGCACACTTCTTTCCCTTTTCATATTTCTTATGCACACTTCTTTCCCTTTACATATTTCTTATGCACACTTCTTTCCCTTTACATATTTCTTATGCACACTTCTTTCCCTTTACATATTTCTTATGCACACTTCTTTCCCTTTACATATTTCTTATGCACACTTCTTTCCCTTTACATATTTCTTATGCACACTTCTTTCCCTTTACATATTTCTTATGCACACTTCTTTCCCTTTACATATTTCTTATGCACACTTCTTTCCCTTTACATATTTCTTATGCACACTTCTTTCCCTTTACATATTTCTTATGCACACTTCTTTCCCTTTACATATTTCTTATGCACACTTCTTTCCCTTTACATATTTCTTATGCACACTTCTTTCCCTTTACATATTTCTTATGCACACTTCTTTCCCTTTACATATTTAACTCGAGGGCTTGTTCCCACATCATGTGTTTATTTCTTATGCACACTTCTTTCCCTTTACATATTTAACTCGAGGGCTTGTTCCCACATCGTGTGTTTATTTCTTATGCACACTTATTTCCCTTTACATATTTCTTATGCACACTTCTTTCCCTTTACATATTTCTTATGCACACTTCTTTCCCTTTACATATTTCTTATGCACACTTCTTTCCCTTTACATATTTCTTATGCACACTTCTTTCCCTTTACATATTTCTTATGCACACTTCTTTCCCTTTACATATTTCTTATGCACACTTCTTTCCCTTTACATATTTCTTATGCACACTTCTTTCCCTTTACATATTTCTTATGCACACTTCTTTCCCTTTACATATTTCTTATGCACACTTCTTTCCCTTTACATATTTCTTATGCACACTTCTTTCCCTTTACATATTTAACTCGAGGGCTTGTTCCCACATCATGTGTTTATTTCTTATGCACACTTCTTTCCCTTTACATATTTAACTCGAGGGCTTGTTCCCACATCGTGTGTTTATTTCTTATGCACACTTCTTTCCCTTTACATATTTGTTATGCACACTTCTTTCCCTTTACATATTTCTTATGCACACTTCTTTCCCTTTACATATTTCTTATGCACACTTCTTTCCCTTTACATATTCCTTATGCACACTTCTTTCCCTTTACATATTTCTTATGCACACTTCTTTCCCTTTACATATTTGTTATGCACACTTCTTTCCCTTTACATATTTCTTATGCACACTTCTTTCCCTTTACATATTTCTTATGCACACTTATTTCCCTTTACATATTTCTTATGCACACTTCTTTCCCTTTACATATTTCTTATGCACACTTCTTTCCCTTTACATATTTCTTATGCACACTTCTTTCCCTTTACATATTTCTTATGCACACTTCTTTCCCTTTACATATTTCTTATGCACACTTCTTTCCCTTTACATATTTCTTATGCACACTTCTTTCCCTTTACATATTTCTTATGCACACTTCTTTCCCTTTACATATTTCTTATGCACACTTCTTTCCCTTTACATATTTCTTATGCACACTTCTTTCCCTTTACATATTTAACTCGAGGGCTTGTTCCCACATCATGTGTTTATTTCTTATGCACACTTCTTTCCCTTTACATATTTGTTATGCACACTTCTTTCCCTTTACATATTTCTTATGCACACTTCTTTCCCTTTACATATTTAACTCGAGGGCTTGTTCCCACATCGTGTGTTTATTTCTTATGCACACTTCTTTCCCTTTACATATTTCTTATGCACACTTCTTTCCCTTTACATATTTCTTGCACACTTCTTTCCCTTTACATATTTCTTATGCACACTTCTTTCCCTTTACATATTTCTTATGCACACTTTTTTCCCTTTACATATTTCTTATGCACACTTCTTTCCCTTTACATATTTCTTATGCACACTTCTTTCCCTTTACATATTTCTTATGCACACTTCTTTCCCTTTACATATTTCTTATGCACACTTCTTTCCCTTTACATATTTCTTATGCACACTTCTTTCCCTTTACATATTTCTTATGCACACTTCTTTCCCTTTACATATTTTTTATGCACACTTCTTTCCCTTTACATATTTCTTATGCACACTTCTTTCCCTTTACATATTTCTTATGCACACTTCTTTCCCTTTACATATTTCTTATGCACACTTCTTTCCCTTTACATATTTCTTATGCACACTTCTTTCCCTTTACATATTTTTTATGCACACTTCTTTCCCTTTACATATTTTTTATGCACACTTCTTTCCCTTTACATATTTCTTATGCACACTTCTTTCCCTTTACATATTTCTTATGCACACTTCTTTCCCTTTACATATTTCTTATGCACACTTCTTTCCCTTTACATATAAGTTATGCACACTTCTTTCCATTTACATATTTCTTATGCACACTTCTTTCCCTTTACATATTTCTTATGCACACTTCTTTCCCTTTACATTATTCTTATGCACACTTCTTTCCCTTTACATATTTCTTATGCACACTTCTTTCCCTTTACATATTTCTTATGCACACTTCTTTCCCTTTACATATTTCTTATGCACACTTCTTTCCCTTTACATATTTCTTATGCACACTTCTTTCCCTTTACATATTTCTTATGCACACTTCTTTCCCTTTACATATTTCTTATGCACACTTCTTTCCCTTTACATATTTCTTATGCACACTTCTTTCCCTTTACATATTTCTTATGCACACTTCTTTCCCTTTACATATTTCTTATGCACACTTCTTTCCCTTTACATATTTCTTATGCACACTTCTTTCCCTTTACATATTTCTTATGCACACTTCTTTCCCTTTACATATTTCTTATGCACACTTTTTTCCCTTTACATATTTCTTATGCACACTTCTTTCCCTTTACATATTTCTTATGCACACTTCTTTCCCTTTACATATTTCTTATGCACACTTCTTTCCCTTTACATATTTCTTATGCACACTTCTTTCCCTTTACATATTTCTTATGCACACTTCTTTCCCTTTACATATTTCTTATGCACACTTCTTTCCCTTTACATATTTTTTATGCACACTTCTTTCCCTTTACATATTTCTTATGCACACTTCTTTCCCTTTACATATTTCTTATGCACACTTCTTTCCCTTTACATATTTCTTATGCACACTTCTTTCCCTTTACATATTTCTTATGCACACTTCTTTCCCTTTACATATTTTTTATGCACACTTCTTTCCCTTTACATATTTTTTATGCACACTTCTTTCCCTTTACATATTTCTTATGCACACTTCTTTCCCTTTACATATTTCTTATGCACACTTCTTTCCCTTTACATATTTCTTATGCACACTTCTTTCCCTTTACATATAAGTTATGCACACTTCTTTCCATTTACATATTTCTTATGCACACTTCTTTCCCTTTACATATTTCTTATGCACACTTCTTTCCCTTTACATTATTCTTATGCACACTTCTTTCCCTTTACATATTTCTTATGCACACTTCTTTCCCTTTACATATTTCTTATGCACACTTCTTTCCCTTTACATATTTCTTATGCACACTTCTTTCCCTTTACATATTTCTTATGCACACTTCTTTCCCTTTACATATTTCTTATGCACACTTCTTTCCCTTTACATATTTCTTATGCACACTTCTTTCCCTTTACATATTTCTTATGCACACTTCTTTCCCTTTACATATTTCTTATGCACACTTCTTTCCCTTTACATATTTCTTATGCATACTTCTTTCCCTTTACATATTTCTTATGCACACTTCTTTCCCTTTACATATTTCTTATGCACACTTCTTTCCCTTTACATATTTCTTATGCACACTTCTTTCCCTTTACATATTTCTTATGCACACTTCTTTCCCTTTACATATTTCTTATGCACACTTCTTTCCCTTTACATATTTCTTATGCACACTTCTTTCCCTTTACATATTTCTTATGCACACTTCTTTCCCTTTACATATTTCTTATGCACACTTCTTTCCCTTTACATATTTCTTATGCACACTTCTTTCCCTTTACATATTTCTTATGCACACTTCTTTCCCTTTACATATTTCTTATGCACACTTCTTTCCCTCTACATATTTCTTATGCACACTTCTTTCCCTTTACATATTTCTTATGCACACTTCTTTCCCTTTACATATTTAACTCGAGGGCTTGTTCCCACATCATGTGTTTATTTTTTATGCACACTTCTTTCCCTTTACATATTTCTTATGCACACTTCTTTCCCTTTACATATTTCTTATGCACACTTCTTTCCCTTTACATATTTCTTATGCACACTTCTTTCCCTTTACATATTTCTTATGCACACTTCTTTCCCTTTACATATTTCTTATGCACACTTCTTTCCCTTTACATATTTCTTATGCACACTTCTTTCCCTTTACATATTTCTTATGCACACTTCTTTCCCTTTACATATTTCTTATGCACACTTCTTTCCCTTTACATATTTCTTATGCACACTTCTTTCCCTTTACATATTTCTTATGCACACTTCTTTCCCTTTACAAATTTAACTCGAGGGCTTGTTCCCACATCATGTGTTTATTTCTTATGCACACTTCTTTCCCTTTACATATTTCTTATGCACACTTCTTTCCCTTTACATATTTCTTATGCACACTTCTTTCCCTTTACATATTTCTTATGCACACTTCTTTCCCTTTACATATTTCTTATGCACACTTCTTTCCCTTTACATATTTCTTATGCACACTTCTTTCCCTTTACATATTTCTTATGCACACTTCTTTCCCTTTACATATTTCTTATGCACACTTCTTTCCCTTTACATATTTCTTATGCACACTTCTTTCCCTTTACATATTTCTTATGCACACTTCTTTCCCTTTACATATTTCTTATGCACACTTCTTTCCCTTTACATATTTCTTATGCACACTTCTTTCCCTTTACATATTTCTTATGCACACTTCTTTCCCTTTACATAATTCTTATGCACACTTCTTTCCCTTTACATATTTAACTCGAGGGCTTTTTCCCACATCATGTGTTTATTTCTTATGCACACTTCTTTCCCTTTACATATTTAACTCGAGGGCTTGTTCCCACATCATGTGTTTATTTCTTATGTACACTTCTTTCCCTTTACATATTTAACTCGAGGGCTTGTTCCCACATCATGTGTTTATTTCTTATGCACACTTCTTTCCCTTTACATATTTAACTCGAGGGCTTGTCCCGACATCATGTGTTTATTTCTTATGCACACTTCTTTCCCTTTACATATTTCTTATGCACACTTCTTTCCCTTTACATATTTCTTATGCACACTTCTTTCCCTTTACATATTTCTTATGCACACTTCTTTCCCTTTACATATTTCTTATGCACACTTCTTTCCCTTTACATATTTCTTATGTACACTTCTTTCCCTTTACATATTTCTTATGCACACTTCTTTCCGTTTACATATTTCTTATGCACACTTCTTTCCCTTTACATATTTCTTATGCACACTTCTTTCCCTTTACATATTTCTTATGCACACTTCTTTCCCTTTACATATTTCTTATGCACACTTCTTTCCCTTTACATATTTCTTATGCACACTTCTTTCCCTTTACATATTTTTTATGCACACTTCTTTCCCTTTACATATTTCTTATGCACACTTCTTTCCCTTTACATATTTCTTATGCACACTTCTTTCCCTTTACATATTTCTTATGCACACTTCTTTCCCTTTACATATTTCTTATGCACACTTCTTTCCCTTTACATATTTAACTCGAGGGCTTGTTCCCACATCATGTGTTTATTTCTTATGCACACTTCTTTCCCTTTACATATTTAACTCGAGGGCTTGTTCCCACATCATGTGTTTATTTCTTATGCACACTTCTTTCCCTTTACATATTTAACTCGAGGGCTTGTTCCCACATCATTTGTTTATTTCTTATGCACACTTCTTTCCCTTTACATATTTAACTTGAGGGCTTGTTCCCACATCATGTGTTTATTTCTTATGCACACTTCTTTCCCTTTACATATTTAACTCGAGGGCTTGTCCCGACATCATGTGTTTATTTCTTATGCACACTTCTTTCCCTTTACATATTTCTTATGCACACTTCTTTCCCTTTACATATTTCTTATGCACACTTCTTTCCCTTTACATATTTCTTATGCACACTTCTTTCCCTTTACATATTTCTTATGCACACTTCTTTCCCTTTACATATTTCTTATGCACACTTCTTTCCCTTTACATATTTCTTATGCACACTTTTTTCCCTTTACATATTTCTTATGCACACTTCTTTCCCTTTACATATTTCTTATGCACACTTCTTTCCCTTTACATATTTCTTATGCACACTTCTTTCCCTTTACATATTTCTTATGCACACTTCTTTCCCTTTACATATTTCTTATGCACACTTCTTTCCCTTTACATATTTCTTATGCACACTTCTTTCCCTTTACATATTTCTTATGCACACTTCTTTCCCTTTACATATTTCTTATGCACACTTTTTTCCCTTTACATATTTCTTATGCACACTTCTTTCCCTTTACATATTTCTTATGCACACTTCTTTCCCTTTACATATTTCTTATGCACACTTCTTTCCCTTTACATATTTCTTATGCACACTTCTTTCCCTTTACATATTTCTTATGCACACTTCTTTCCCTTTACATATTTCTTATGCACACTTCTTTCCCTTTACATATTTTTTATGCACACTTCTTTCCCTTTACATATTTCTTATGCACACTTCTTTCCCTTTACATATTTCTTATGCACACTTCTTTCCCTTTACATATTTCTTATGCACACTTCTTTCCCTTTACATATTTCTTATGCACACTTCTTTCCCTTTACATATTTTTTATGCACACTTCTTTCCCTTTACATATTTTTTATGCACACTTCTTTCCCTTTACATATTTCTTATGCACACTTCTTTCCCTTTACATATTTCTTATGCACACTTCATTCCCTTTACATATTTCTTATGCACACTTCTTTCCCTTTACATATAAGTTATGCACACTTCTTTCCATTTACATATTTCTTATGCACACTTCTTTCCCTTTACATATTTCTTATGCACACTTCTTTCCCTTTACATTATTCTTATGCACACTTCTTTCCCTTTACATATTTCTTATGCACACTTCTTTCCCTTTACATATTTCTTATGCACACTTCTTTCCCTTTACATATTTCTTATGCACACTTCTTTCCCTTTACATATTTCTTATGCACACTTCTTTCCCTTTACATATTTCTTATGCACACTTCTTTCCCTTTACATATTTCTTATGCACACTTCTTTCCCTTTACATATTTCTTATGCACACTTCTTTCCCTTTACATATTTCTTATGCACACTTCTTTCCCTTTACATATTTCTTATGCATACTTCTTTCCATTTACATATTTCTTATGCACACTTCTTTCCCTTTACATATTTCTTATGCACACTTCTTTCCCTTTACATATTTCTTATGCACACTTCTTTCCCTTTACATATTTCTTATGCACACTTCTTTCCCTTTACATATTTCTTATGCACACTTCTTTCCCTTTACATATTTCTTATGCACACTTCTTTCCCTTTACATATTTCTTATGCACACTTCTTTCCCTTTACATATTTCTTATGCACACTTCTTTCCCTTTACATATTTCTTATGCACACTTCTTTCCCTTTACATATTTCTTATGCACACTTCTTTCCCTTTACATATTTAACTCGAGGGCTTGTTCCCACATCATGTGTTTATTTTTTATGCACACTTCTTTCCCTTTACATATTTCTTATGCACACTTCTTTCCCTTTACATATTTCTTATGCACACTTCTTTCCCTTTACATATTTCTTATGCACACTTCTTTCCCTTTACATATTTCTTATGCACACTTCTTTCCCTTTACATATTTCTTATGCACACTTCTTTCCCTTTACATATTTCTTATGCACACTTCTTTCCCTTTACATATTTCTTATGCACACTTCTTTCCCTTTACATATTTCTTATGCACACTTCTTTCCCTTTACAAATTTAACTCGAGGGCTTGTTCCCACATCATGTGTTTATTTCTTATGCACACTTCTTTCCCTTTACATATTTCTTATGCACACTTCTTTCCCTTTACATATTTCTTATGCACACTTCTTTCCCTTTACATATTTCTTATGCACACTTCTTTCCCTTTACATATTTCTTATGCACACTTCTTTCCCTTTACATATTTCTTATGCACACTTCTTTCCCTTTACATATTTCTTATGCACACTTCTTTCCCTTTACATATTTCTTATGCACACTTCTTTCCCTTTACATATTTCTTATGCACACTTCTTTCCCTTTACATATTTCTTATGCACACTTCTTTCCCTTTACATATTTCTTATGCACACTTCTTTCCCTTTACATATTTCTTATGCACACTTCTTTCCCTTTACATATTTCTTATGCACACTTCTTTCCCTTTACATATTTCTTATGCACACTTCTTTCCCTTTACATATTTAACTCGAGGGCTTTTTCCCACATCATGTGTTTATTTCTTATGCACACTTCTTTCCCTTTACATATTTAACTCGAGGGCTTGTTCCCACATCATGTGTTTATTTCTTATGTACACTTCTTTCCCTTTACATATTTAACTCGAGGGCTTGTTCCCACATCATGTGTTTATTTCTTATGCACACTTCTTTCCCTTTACATATTTAACTCGAGGGCTTGTCCCGACATCATGTGTTTATTTCTTATGCACACTTCTTTCCCTTTACATATTTCTTATGCACACTTCTTTCCCTTTACATATTTCTTATGCACACTTCTTTCCCTTTACATATTTCTTATGCACACTTCTTTCCCTTTACATATTTCTTATGCACACTTCTTTCCCTTTACATATTTTTTATGCACACTTCTTTCCCTTTACATATTTTTTATGCACACTTCTTTCCCTTTACATATTTCTTATGCACACTTCTTTCCCTTTACATATTTCTTATGCACACTTCATTCCCTTTACATATTTCTTATGCACACTTCTTTCCCTTTACATATAAGTTATGCACACTTCTTTCCATTTACATATTTCTTATGCACACTTCTTTCCCTTTACATATTTCTTATGCACACTTCTTTCCCTTTACATTATTCTTATGCACACTTCTTTCCCTTTACATATTTCTTATGCACACTTCTTTCCCTTTACATATTTCTTATGCACACTTCTTTCCCTTTACATATTTCTTATGCACACTTCTTTCCCTTTACATATTTCTTATGCACACTTCTTTCCCTTTACATATTTCTTATGCACACTTCTTTCCCTTTACATATTTCTTATGCACACTTCTTTCCCTTTACATATTTCTTATGCACACTTCTTTCCCTTTACATATTTCTTATGCACACTTCTTTCCCTTTACATATTTCTTATGCATACTTCTTTCCATTTACATATTTCTTATGCACACTTCTTTCCCTTTACATATTTCTTATGCACACTTCTTTCCCTTTACATATTTCTTATGCACACTTCTTTCCCTTTACATATTTCTTATGCACACTTCTTTCCCTTTACATATTTCTTATGCACACTTCTTTCCCTTTACATATTTCTTATGCACACTTCTTTCCCTTTACATATTTCTTATGCACACTTCTTTCCCTTTACATATTTCTTATGCACACTTCTTTCCCTTTACATATTTCTTATGCACACTTCTTTCCCTTTACATATTTCTTATGCACACTTCTTTCCCTTTACATATTTAACTCGAGGGCTTGTTCCCACATCATGTGTTTATTTTTTATGCACACTTCTTTCCCTTTACATATTTCTTATGCACACTTCTTTCCCTTTACATATTTCTTATGCACACTTCTTTCCCTTTACATATTTCTTATGCACACTTCTTTCCCTTTACATATTTCTTATGCACACTTCTTTCCCTTTACATATTTCTTATGCACACTTCTTTCCCTTTACATATTTCTTATGCACACTTCTTTCCCTTTACATATTTCTTATGCACACTTCTTTCCCTTTACATATTTCTTATGCACACTTCTTTCCCTTTACAAATTTAACTCGAGGGCTTGTTCCCACATCATGTGTTTATTTCTTATGCACACTTCTTTCCCTTTACATATTTCTTATGCACACTTCTTTCCCTTTACATATTTCTTATGCACACTTCTTTCCCTTTACATATTTCTTATGCACACTTCTTTCCCTTTACATATTTCTTATGCACACTTCTTTCCCTTTACATATTTCTTATGCACACTTCTTTCCCTTTACATATTTCTTATGCACACTTCTTTCCCTTTACATATTTCTTATGCACACTTCTTTCCCTTTACATATTTCTTATGCACACTTCTTTCCCTTTACATATTTCTTATGCACACTTCTTTCCCTTTACATATTTCTTATGCACACTTCTTTCCCTTTACATATTTCTTATGCACACTTCTTTCCCTTTACATATTTCTTATGCACACTTCTTTCCCTTTACATATTTCTTATGCACACTTCTTTCCCTTTACATATTTAACTCGAGGGCTTTTTCCCACATCATGTGTTTATTTCTTATGCACACTTCTTTCCCTTTACATATTTAACTCGAGGGCTTGTTCCCACATCATGTGTTTATTTCTTATGTACACTTCTTTCCCTTTACATATTTAACTCGAGGGCTTGTTCCCACATCATGTGTTTATTTCTTATGCACACTTCTTTCCCTTTACATATTTAACTCGAGGGCTTGTCCCGACATCATGTGTTTATTTCTTATGCACACTTCTTTCCCTTTACATATTTCTTATGCACACTTCTTTCCCTTTACATATTTCTTATGCACACTTCTTTCCCTTTACATATTTCTTATGCACACTTCTTTCCCTTTACATATTTCTTATGCACACTTCTTTCCCTTTACATATTTCTTATGTACACTTCTTTCCCTTTACATATTTCTTATGCACACTTCTTTCCGTTTACATATTTCTTATGCACACTTCTTTCCCTTTACATATTTCTTATGCACACTTCTTTCCCTTTACATATTTCTTATGCACACTTCTTTCCCTTTACATATTTCTTATGCACACTTCTTTCCCTTTACATATTTCTTATGCACACTTCTTTCCCTTTACATATTTTTTATGCACACTTCTTTCCCTTTACATATTTCTTATGCACACTTCTTTCCCTTTACATATTTCTTATGCACACTTCTTTCCCTTTACATATTTCTTATGCACACTTCTTTCCCTTTACATATTTCTTATGCACACTTCTTTCCCTTTACATATTTAACTCGAGGGCTTGTTCCCACATCATGTGTTTATTTCTTATGCACACTTCTTTCCCTTTACATATTTAACTCGAGGGCTTGTTCCCACATCATGTGTTTATTTCTTATGCACACTTCTTTCCCTTTACATATTTAACTCGAGGGCTTGTTCCCACATCATTTGTTTATTTCTTATGCACACTTCTTTCCCTTTACATATTTAACTTGAGGGCTTGTTCCCACATCATGTGTTTATTTCTTATGCACACTTCTTTCCCTTTACATATTTAACTCGAGGGCTTGTCCCGACATCATGTGTTTATTTCTTATGCACACTTCTTTCCCTTTACATATTTCTTATGCACACTTCTTTCCCTTTACATATTTCTTATGCACACTTCTTTCCCTTTACATATTTCTTATGCACACTTCTTTCCCTTTACATATTTCTTATGCACACTTCTTTCCCTTTACATATTTCTTATGCACACTTCTTTCCCTTTACATATTTCTTATGCACACTTTTTTCCCTTTACATATTTCTTATGCACACTTCTTTCCCTTTACATATTTCTTATGCACACTTCTTTCCCTTTACATATTTCTTATGCACACTTCTTTCCCTTTACATATTTCTTATGCACACTTCTTTCCCTTTACATATTTCTTATGCACACTTCTTTCCCTTTACATATTTCTTATGCACACTTCTTTCCCTTTACATATTTCTTATGTACACTTCTTTCCCTTTACATATTTTTTATGCACACTTCTTTCCCTTTACATATTTCTTATGCACACTTCTTTCCCTTTACATATTTAACTCGAGGGCTTGTCCCGACATCATGTGTTTATTTCTTATGCACACTTCTTTCCCTTTGCATATTTCTTATGCACACTTCTTTCCCTTTACATATTTCTTATGCACACTTCTTTCCCTTTACATATTTCTTATGCACACTTCTTTCCCTTTACATATTTCTTATGCACACTTCTTTCCCTTTACATATTTCTTATGCACACTTCTTTCCCTTTACATATTTCTTATGCACACTTCTTTCCCTTTACATATTTCTTATGCACACTTCTTTCCCTTTACATATTTCTTATGCACACTTCTTTCCGTTTACATATTTCTTATGCACACTTCTTTCCCTTTACATATTTCTTATGCACACTTCTTTCCCTTTACATATTTCTTATGCACACTTCTTTCCCTTTACATATTTCTTATGCACACTTCTTTCCCTTTACATATTTCTTATGCACACTTCTTTCCCTTTACATATTTTTTATGCACACTTCTTTCCCTTTACATATTTCTTATGCACACTTCTTTCCCTTTACATATTTCTTATGCACACTTCTTTCCCTTTACATATATCTTATGCACACTTCTTTCCCTTTACATATTTAACTCGAGGGCTTGTTCCCACATCATGTGTTTATTTCTTATGCACACTTCTTTCCCTTTACATATTTAACTCGAGGGCTTGTTCCCAAATCATGTGTTTATTTCTTATGCACACTTCTTTCCCTTTACATATTTAACTCGAGGGCTTGTTCCCACATCATGTGTTTATTTCTTATGCACACTTCTTTCCCTTTACATATTTAACTCGAGGGCTTGTTCCCACATCATGTGTTTATTTCTTATGCACACTTCTTTCCCTTTACATATTTAACTCGAGGGCTTGTCCCGACATCATGTGTTTATTTCTTATGCACACTTCTTTCCCTTTACATATTTAACTCGAGGGCTTGTCCCGACATCATGTGTTTATTTCTTATGCACACTTCTTTCCCTTTGCATATTTCTTATGCACACTTCTTTCCCTTTACATATTTCTTATGCACACTTCTTTCCCTTTACATATTTCTTATGCACACTTCTTTCCCTTTACATATTTCTTATGCACACTTCTTTCCCTTTACATATTTCTTATGCACACTTCTTTCCCTTTACATATTTCTTATGCACACTTCTTTCCCTTTACATATTTCTTATGCACACTTCTTTCCCTTTACATATTTCTTATGCACACTTCTTTCCGTTTACATATTTCTTATGCACACTTCTTTCCCTTTACATATTTCTTATGCACACTTCTTTCCCTTTACATATTTCTTATGCACACTTCTTTCCCTTTACATATTTCTTATGCACACTTCTTTCCCTTTACATATTTCTTATGCACACTTCTTTCCCTTTACATATTTTTTATGCACACTTCTTTCCCTTTACATATTTCTTATGCACACTTCTTTCCCTTTACATATTTCTTATGCACACTTCTTTCCCTTTACATATATCTTATGCACACTTCTTTCCCTTTACATATTTAACTCGAGGGCTTGTTCCCACATCATGTGTTTATTTCTTATGCACACTTCTTTCCCTTTACATATTTAACTCGAGGGCTTGTTCCCAAATCATGTGTTTATTTCTTATGCACACTTCTTTCCCTTTACATATTTAACTCGAGGGCTTGTTCCCACATCATGTGTTTATTTCTTATGCACACTTCTTTCCCTTTACATATTTAACTCGAGGGCTTGTTCCCACATCATGTGTTTATTTCTTATGCACACTTCTTTCCCTTTACATATTTAACTCGAGGGCTTGTCCCGACATCATGTGTTTATTTCTTATGCACACTTCTTTCCCTTTACATATTTCTTATGCACACTTCTTTCCCTTTACATATTTCTTATGCACACTTTTTTCCCTTTACATATTTCTTATGCACACTTCTTTCCCTTTACATATTTCTTATGCACACTTCTTTCCCTTTACATATTTCTTATGCACACTTCTTTCCCTTTACATATTTCTTATGTACACTTCTTTCCCTTTACATATTTTTTATGCACACTTCTTTCCCTTTACATATTTCTTATGCACACTTCTTTCCCTTTACATATTTAACTCGAGGGCTTGTCCCGACATCATGTGTTTATTTCTTATGCACACTTCTTTCCCTTTGCATATTTCTTATGCACACTTCTTTCCCTTTACATATTTCTTATGCACACTTCTTTCCCTTTACATATTTAACTCGAGGGCTTGTTCCCACATCATGAGTTTATTTCTTATGCACACTTCTTTCCCTTTACATATTTAACTCGAGGGCTTGTTCCCACATCATGTGTTTATTTCTTATGCACACTTCTTTCCCTTTACATATTTAACTCGAGGGCTTGTTCCCACATCATGTGTTTATTTCTTATGCACACTTCTTTCCCTTTACATATTTAACTCGAGGGCTTGTTCCCACATCATGTGTTTATTTCTTATGCACACTTCTTTCCCTTTACATATTTAACTCGAGGGCTTGTCCCGACATCATGTGTTTATTTCTTATGCACACTTCTTTCCCTTTACATATTTCTTATGCACACTTCTTTCCCTTTACATATTTCTTATGCACACTTCTTTCCCTTTACATATTTCTTATGCACACTTCTTTCCCTTTACATATTTCTTATGCACACTTCTTTCCCTTTACATATTTCTTATGCACACTTCTTTCCCTTTACATATTTCTTATGCACACTTCTTTCCCTTTACATATTTCTTATGCACACTTTTTTCCCTTTACATATTTCTTATGCACACTTCTTTCCCTTTACATATTTCTTATACACACTTCTTTCCCTTTACATATTTCTTATGCACACTTCTTTCCCTTTACATATTTCTTATGCACACTTCTTTCCCTTTACATATTTCTTATGCACACTTCTTTCCCTTTACATATTTAACTCGAGGGCTTGTTCCCACATCATGTGTTTATTTCTTATGCACACTTCTTTCCCTTTACATATTTAACTCGAGGGCTTGTTCCCACATCATGTGTTTATTTCTTATGCACACTTCTTTCCCTTTACATATTTAACTCGAGGGCTTGTTCCCACATCATTTGTTTATTTCTTATGCACACTTCTTTCCCTTTACATATTTAACTTGAGGGCTTGTTCCCACATCATGTGTTTATTTCTTATGCACACTTCTTTCCCTTTACATATTTAACTCGAGGGCTTGTCCCGACATCATGTGTTTATTTCTTATGCACACTTCTTTCCCTTTACATATTTAACTCGAGGGCTTGTTCCCACATCATTTGTTTATTTCTTATGCACACTTCTTTCCCTTTACATATTTAACTTGAGGGCTTGTTCCCACATCATGTGTTTATTTCTTATGCACACTTCTTTCCCTTTACATATTTAACTCGAGGGCTTGTCCCGACATCATGTGTTTATTTCTTATGCACACTTCTTTCCCTTTACATATTTCTTATGCACACTTCTTTCCCTTTACATATTTCTTATGCACACTTCTTTCCCTTTACATATTTCTTATGCACACTTCTTTCCCTTTACATATTTCTTATGCACACTTCTTTCCCTTTACATATTTCTTATGCACACTTCTTTCCCTTTACATATTTCTTATGCACACTTTTTTCCCTTTACATATTTCTTATGCACACTTCTTTCCCTTTACATATTTCTTATGCACACTTCGTTCCCTTTACATATTTCTTATGCACACTTCTTTCCCTTTACATATTTCTTATGCACACTTCTTTCCCTTTACATATTTCTTATGCACACTTCTTTCCCTTTACATATTTCTTATGCACACTTCTTTCCCTTTACATATTTCTTATGTACACTTCTTTCCCTTTACATATTTTTTATGCACACTTCTTTCCCTTTACATATTTCTTATGCACACTTCTTTCCCTTTACATATTTAACTCGAGGGCTTGTCCCGACATCATGTGTTTATTTCTTATGCACACTTCTTTCCCTTTGCATATTTCTTATGCACACTTCTTTCCCTTTACATATTTCTTATGCACACTTCTTTCCCTTTACATATTTCTTATGCACACTTCTTTCCCTTTACATATTTCTTATGCACACTTCTTTCCCTTTACATATTTCTTATGCACACTTCTTTCCCTTTACATATTTCTTATGCACACTTCTTTCCCTTTACATATTTCTTATGCACACTTCTTTCCCTTTACATATTTCTTATGCACACTTCTTTCCGTTTACATATTTCTTATGCACACTTCTTTCCCTTTACAAATTTTTTTTATGCACACTTCTTTCCCTTTACATATTTCTTATGCACACTTCTTTCCCTTTACATATTTCTTATGCACACTTTTTTCCCTTTACATATTTCTTATGCACACTTCTTTCCCTTTACATATTTCTTATGCACACTTCTTTCCCTTTACATATTTCTTATGCACACTTCTTTCCCTTTACATATTTCTTATGCACACTTCTTTCCCTTTACATATTTCTTATGCACACTTCTTTCCCTTTACATATTTCTTATGCACACTTCTTTCCCTTTACATATTTCTTATGTACACTTCTTTCCCTTTACATATTTTTTATGCACACTTCTTTCCCTTTACATATTTCTTATGCACACTTCTTTCCCTTTACATATTTAACTCGAGGGCTTGTCCCGACATCATGTGTTTATTTCTTATGCACACTTCTTTCCCTTTGCATATTTCTTATGCACACTTCTTTCCCTTTACATATTTCTTATGCACACTTCTTTCCCTTTACATATTTCTTATGCACACTTCTTTCCCTTTACATATTTCTTATGCACACTTCTTTCCCTTTACATATTTCTTATGCACACTTCTTTCCCTTTACATATTTCTTATGCACACTTCTTTCCCTTTACATATTTCTTATGCACACTTCTTTCCCTTTACATATTTCTTATGCACACTTCTTTCCGTTTACATATTTCTTATGCACACTTCTTTCCCTTTACAAATTTTTTTTATGCACACTTCTTTCCCTTTACATATTTCTTATGCACACTTCTTTCCCTTTACATATTTCTTATGCACACTTCTTTCCCTTTACATATTTCTTATGCACACTTCTTTCCCTTTACATATTTTTTATGCACACTTCTTTCCCTTTACATATTTCTTATGCACACTTCTTTCCCTTTACATATTTCTTATGCACACTTCTTTCCCTTTACATATATCTTATGCACACTTCTTTCCCTTTACATATTTAACTCGAGGGCTTGTTCCCACATCATGTGTTTATTTCTTATGCACACTTCTTTCCCTTTACATATTTAACTCGAGGGCTTGTTCCCAAATCATGTGTTTATTTCTTATGCACACTTCTTTCCCTTTACATATTTAACTCGAGGGCTTGTTCCCACATCATGTGTTTATTTCTTATGCACACTTCTTTCCCTTTACATATTTAACTCGAGGGCTTGTTCCCACATCATGTGTTTATTTATTATGCACACTTCTTTCCCTTTACATATTTAACTCGAGGGCTTGTCCCGACATCATGTGTTTATTTCTTATGCACACTTCTTTCCCTTTACATATTTCTTATGCACACTTTTTTCCCTTTACATATTTCTTATGCACACTTCTTTCTCTTTACATATTTCTTATGCACACTTCTTTCCCTTTACATATTTCTTATGCACACTTCTTTCCCTTTACATATTTCTTATGTACACTTCTTTCCCTTTACATATTTTTTATGCACACTTCTTTCCCTTTACATATTTCTTATGCACACTTCTTTCCCTTTACATATTTAACTCGAGGGCTTGTCCCGACATCATGTGTTTATTTCTTATGCACACTTCTTTCCCTTTGCATATTTCTTATGCACACTTCTTTCCCTTTACATATTTCTTATGCACACTTCTTTCCCTTTACATATTTCTTATGCACACTTCTTTCCCTTTACATATTTCTTATGCACACTTCTTTCCCTTTACATATTTCTTATGCACACTTCTTTCCCTTTACATATTTCTTATGCACACT
Organism: Crossaster papposus; assembly: GCA_037893245.1. Lineage (NCBI taxonomy): Eukaryota > Metazoa > Echinodermata > Asteroidea > Velatida > Solasteridae > Crossaster > Crossaster papposus. The sequence goes on along the minus strand of JBAIAA010000695.1, from coordinate 82,983 downwards.
TCTTTCCCTTTACATATTTCTTATGCACACTTCTTTCCCTTTACATATTTCTTATGCACACTTCTTTCCCTTTACATATTTCTTATGCACACTTCTTTCCCTTTACATATTTCTTATGCACACTTCTTTCCCTTTACATATTTCTTATGCACACTTCTTTCCCTTTACATATTTCTTATGCACACTTCTTTCCCTTTACATATTTCTTATGCACACTTCTTTCCCTTTACATATTTTTTATGCACACTTCTTTCCCTTTACATATTTCTTATGCACACTTCTTTCCCTTTACATATTTCTTATGCACACTTCTTTCCCTTTACATATTTCTTATGCACACTTCTTTCCCTTTACATATTTAACTCGAGTGCTTGTTCCCACATCATGTGTTTATTTCTTATGCACACTTCTTTCCCTTTACATATTTAACTCGAGGGCTTGTTCCCAAATCATGTGTTTATTTCTTATGCACACTTCTTTCCCTTTACATATTTAACTCGAGGGCTTGTTCCCACATCATGTGTTTATTTCTTATGCACACTTCTTTCCCTTTACATATTTAACTCGAGGGCTTGTTCCCACATCATGTGTTTATTTCTTATGCACACTTCTTTCCCTTTACATATTTAACTCGAGGGCTTGTCCCGACATCATGTGTTTATTTCTTATGCACACTTCTTTCCCTTTACATATTTCTTATGCACACTTCTTTCCCTTTACATATTTCTTATGCACACTTCTTTCCCTTTACATATTTCTTATGCACACTTCTTTCCCTTTACATATTTCTTATGCACACTTCTTTCCCTTTACATATTTCTTATGCACACTTCTTTCCCTTTACATATTTCTTATGCACACTTCTTTCCGTTTACATATTTCTTATGCACACTTCTTTCCCTTTACAAATTTTTTTTATGCACACTTCTTTCCCTTTACATATTTCTTATGCACACTTCTTTCCCTTTACATATTTCTTATGCACACTTTTTTCCCTTTACATATTTCTTATGCACACTTCTTTCCCTTTACATATTTCTTATGCACACTTCTTTCCCTTTACATATTTCTTATGCACACTTCTTTCCCTTTACATATTTCTTATGCACACTTCTTTCCCTTTACATATTTCTTATGCACACTTCTTTCCCTTTACATATTTCTTATGCACACTTCTTTCCCTTTACATATTTCTTATGTACACTTCTTTCCCTTTACATATTTTTTATGCACACTTCTTTCCCTTTACATATTTCTTATGCACACTTCTTTCCCTTTACATATTTAACTCGAGGGCTTGTCCCGACATCATGTGTTTATTTCTTATGCACACTTCTTTCCCTTTGCATATTTCTTATGCACACTTCTTTCCCTTTACATATTTCTTATGCACACTTCTTTCCCTTTACATATTTCTTATGCACACTTCTTTCCCTTTACATATTTCTTATGCACACTTCTTTCCCTTTACATATTTCTTATGCACACTTCTTTCCCTTTACATATTTCTTATGCACACTTCTTTCCCTTTACATATTTCTTATGCACACTTCTTTCCCTTTACATATTTCTTATGCACACTTCTTTCCGTTTACATATTTCTTATGCACACTTCTTTCCCTTTACAAATTTTTTTTATGCACACTTCTTTCCCTTTACATATTTCTTATGCACACTTCTTTCCCTTTACATATTTCTTATGCACACTTCTTTCCCTTTACATATTTCTTATGCACACTTCTTTCCCTTTACATATTTTTTATGCACACTTCTTTCCCTTTACATATTTCTTATGCACACTTCTTTCCCTTTACATATTTCTTATGCACACTTCTTTCCCTTTACATATATCTTATGCACACTTCTTTCCCTTTACATATTTAACTCGAGGGCTTGTTCCCACATCATGTGTTTATTTCTTATGCACACTTCTTTCCCTTTACATATTTAACTCGAGGGCTTGTTCCCAAATCATGTGTTTATTTCTTATGCACACTTCTTTCCCTTTACATATTTAACTCGAGGGCTTGTTCCCACATCATGTGTTTATTTCTTATGCACACTTCTTTCCCTTTACATATTTAACTCGAGGGCTTGTTCCCACATCATGTGTTTATTTATTATGCACACTTCTTTCCCTTTACATATTTAACTCGAGGGCTTGTCCCGACATCATGTGTTTATTTCTTATGCACACTTCTTTCCCTTTACATATTTCTTATGCACACTTTTTTCCCTTTACATATTTCTTATGCACACTTCTTTCTCTTTACATATTTCTTATGCACACTTCTTTCCCTTTACATATTTCTTATGCACACTTCTTTCCCTTTACATATTTCTTATGTACACTTCTTTCCCTTTACATATTTTTTATGCACACTTCTTTCCCTTTACATATTTCTTATGCACACTTCTTTCCCTTTACATATTTAACTCGAGGGCTTGTCCCGACATCATGTGTTTATTTCTTATGCACACTTCTTTCCCTTTGCATATTTCTTATGCACACTTCTTTCCCTTTACATATTTCTTATGCACACTTCTTTCCCTTTACATATTTCTTATGCACACTTCTTTCCCTTTACATATTTCTTATGCACACTTCTTTCCCTTTACATATTTCTTATGCACACTTCTTTCCCTTTACATATTTCTTATGCACACTTCTTTCCCTTTACATATTTCTTATGCACACTTCTTTCCCTTTACATATTTCTTATGCACACTTCTTTCCGTTTACATATTTCTTATGCACACTTCTTTCCCTTTACATATTTCTTATGCACACTTCTTTCCCTTTACATATTTCTTATGCACACTTCTTTCCCTTTACATATTTCTTATGCACACTTCTTTCCCTTTACATATTTCTTATGCACACTTCTTTCCCTTTACATATTTTTTATGCACACTTCTTTCCCTTTACATATTTCTTATGCACACTTCTTTCCCTTTACATATTTCTTATGCACACTTCTTTCCCTTTACATATTTCTTATGCACACTTCTTTCCCTTTACATATTTAACTCGAGTGCTTGTTCCCACATCATGTGTTTATTTCTTATGCACACTTCTTTCCCTTTACATATTTAACTCGAGGGCTTGTTCCCAAATCATGTGTTTATTTCTTATGCACACTTCTTTCCCTTTACATATTTAACTCGAGGGCTTGTTCCCACATCATGTGTTTATTTCTTATGCACACTTCTTTCCCTTTACATATTTAACTCGAGGGCTTGTTCCCACATCATGTGTTTATTTCTTATGCACACTTCTTTCCCTTTACATATTTAACTCGAGGGCTTGTCCCGACATCATGTGTTTATTTCTTATGCACACTTCTTTCCCTTTACATATTTCTTATGCACACTTCTTTCCCTTTACATATTTCTTATGCACACTTCTTTCCCTTTACATATTTCTTATGCACACTTCTTTCCCTTTACATATTTCTTATGCACACTTCTTTCCCTTTACATATTTCTTATGCACACTTCTTTCCCTTTACATATTTCTTATGCACACTTCTTTCCCTTTACATATTTCTTATGCACACTTCTTTCCCTTTACATATTTCTTATGCACACTTTTTTCCCTTTACATATTTCTTATGCACACTTCTTTCCCTTTACATATTTCGTATGCACACTTCTTTCCCTTTACATATTTCTTATGCACACTTCTTTCCCTTTACATATTTCTTATGCACACTTCTTTCCCTTTACATATTTCTTATGTACACTTCTTTCCCTTTACATATTTTTTATGCACACTTCTTTCCCTTTACATATTTCTTATGCACACTTCTTTCAATTTACATATTTAACTCGAGGGCTTGTCCCGACATCATGTGTTTATTTCTTATGCACACTTCTTTCCCTTTACATATTTCTTATGCACACTTCTTTCCCTTTACATATTTCTTATGCACACTTTTTTCCCTTTACATATTTCTTATGCACACTTCTTTCCCTTTACATATTTCTTATGCACACTTCTTTCCGTTTACATATTTCTTATGCACACTTCTTTCCCTTTACATATTTCTTATGCACACTTCTTTCCCTTTACATATTTCTTATGCACACTTCTTTCCCTTTACATATTTCTTATGCACACTTCTTTCCCTTTACATATTTCTTATGCACACTTCTTTCCCTTTACATATTTTTTATGCACACTTCTTTCCCTTTACATATTTCTTATGCACACTTCTTTCCCTTTACATATTTCTTATGCACACTTCTTTCCCTTTACATATTTCTTATGCACACTTCTTTCCCTTTACATATTTAACTCGAGTGCTTGTTCCCACATCATGTGTTTATTTCTTATGCACACTTCTTTCCCTTTACATATTTAACTCGAGGGCTTGTTCCCAAATCATGTGTTTATTTCTTATGCACACTTCTTTCCCTTTACATATTTAACTCGAGGGCTTGTTCCCACATCATGTGTTTATTTCTTATGCACACTTCTTTCCCTTTACATATTTAACTCGAGGGCTTGTTCCCACATCATGTGTTTATTTCTTATGCACACTTCTTTCCCTTTACATATTTAACTCGAGGGCTTGTCCCGACATCATGTGTTTATTTCTTATGCACACTTCTTTCCCTTTACATATTTCTTATGCACACTTCTTTCCCTTTACATATTTCTTATGCACACTTCTTTCCCTTTACATATTTCTTATGCACACTTCTTTCCCTTTACATATTTCTTATGCACACTTCTTTCCCTTTACATATTTCTTATGCACACTTCTTTCCCTTTACATATTTCTTATGCACACTTCTTTCCCTTTACATATTTCTTATGCACACTTCTTTCCCTTTACATATTTCTTATGCACACTTTTTTCCCTTTACATATTTCTTATGCACACTTCTTTCCCTTTACATATTTCGTATGCACACTTCTTTCCCTTTACATATTTCTTATGCACACTTCTTTCCCTTTACATATTTCTTATGCACACTTCTTTCCCTTTACATATTTCTTATGTACACTTCTTTCCCTTTACATATTTTTTATGCACACTTCTTTCCCTTTACATATTTCTTATGCACACTTCTTTCAATTTACATATTTAACTCGAGGGCTTGTCCCGACATCATGTGTTTATTTCTTATGCACACTTCTTTCCCTTTACATATTTCTTATGCACACTTCTTTCCCTTTACATATTTCTTATGCACACTTTTTTCCCTTTACATATTTCTTATGCACACTTCTTTCCCTTTACATATTTCTTATGCACACTTCTTTCCCTTTACATATTTCTTATGCACACTTCTTTCCCTTTACATATTTCTTATGCACACTTCTTTCCCTTTACATATTTCTTATGCACACTTCTTTCCCTTTACATATTTCGTATGCACACTTTTTTCCCTTAACATATTTCTTATGCACACTTCTTTCCCTTTACATATTTCTTATGCACACTTCTTTCCCTTTACATATTTCTTATGCACACTTCTTTCCCTTTACATATTTCTTATGCACACTTCTTTCCCTTTACATATTTCTTATGTACACTTCTTTCCCTTTACATATTTTTTATGCACACTTCTTTCCCTTTACATATTTCTTATGCACACTTCTTTCCCTTTACATATTTCTTATGCACACTTCTTTCCCTTTACATATTTCTTATGCACACTTCTTTCCCTTTACATATTTCTTATGCACACTTCTTTCCCTTTACATATTTCTTATGCACACTTCTTTCCCTTTACATATTTCTTATGCACACTTCTTTCCCTTTACATATTTCTTATGCACACTTCTTTCTCTTTACATATTTCTTATGCACACTTCTTTCCCTTTTCATATTTCTTATGCACACTTCTTTCCCTTTACATATTTCTTATGCACACTTCTTTCCCTTTACATATTTCTTATGCACACTTCTTTCCCTTTACATATTTCTTATGCACACTTCTTTCCCTTTACATATTTCTTATGCACACTTCTTTCCCTTTACATATTTCTTTTGCACACTTCTTTCCCTTTACATATTTCTTATGCACACTTCTTTCCCTTTACATATTTCTTATGCACACTTCTTTCCCTTTACATATTTCTTATGCACACTTCTTTCCCTTTACATATTTCTTATGCACACTTCTTTCCCTTTACATATTTCTTATGCACACTTCTTTCCCTTTACATATTTCTTATGCACACTTCTTTCCCTTTACATATTTCTTATGCACACTTCTTTCCCTTTACATATTTCTTATGCACACTTCTTTCCATTTACATATTTCTTATGCACACTTCTTTCCCTTTACATATTTCTTATGCACACTTCTTTCCCTTTACATATTTCTTATGCACACTTCTTTCCCTTTACATATTTCTTATGCACACTTCTTTCCCTTTACATATTTCTTATGCACACTTCTTTCCCTTTACATATTTCTTATGCACACTTCTTTCCCTTTACATATTTCTTATGCACACTTCTTTCCCTTTACATATTCTTATGCACACTTCTTTCCCTTTACATATTTCTTATGCACACTTCTTTCCCTTTACATATTTCTTATGCACACTTCTTTCCCTTTACATATTTCTTATGCACACTTCTTTCCCTTTACATATTTCTTATGCACACTTCTTTCCCGTTACATATTTCTTATGCACACTTCTTTTCCTTTACATATTTCTTATGCACACTTCTTTCCCTTTACATATTTCGTATGCACACTTCTTTCCCTTTACATATTTCTTATGCACACTTCTTTCCCTTTACATATTTCTTATGCACACTTCTTTCCCTTTACATATTTCTTATGCACACTTCTTTCCCTTTACATATTTCTTATGCACACTTCTTTCCCTTTACATATTTCTTATGCACACTTCTTTCCCTTTACATATTTCTTATGCACACTTCTTTCCCTTTACATATTTCTTATGCACACTTCTTTCCCTTTACATATTTCTTATGCACACTTCTTTCCCTTTACATATTTCTTATGCACACTTCTTTCCCTTTACATATTTCTTATGCACACTTCTTTCCCTTTACATATTTCTTATGCACACTTCTTTCCCTTTACATATTTCTTATGCACACTTCTTTCCCTTTACATATTTCTTATGCACACTTCTTTCCCTTTACATATTTCTTATGCACACTTCTTTCCCTTTACATATTTCTTATGCACACTTCTTTCCCTTTACATATTTCTTATGCACACTTCTTTCCCTTTACATATTTCTTATGCACACTTCTTTCCCTTTACATATTTAACTCGAGGGCTTGTTCCCACATCATGTGTTTATTTCTTATGCACACTTCTTTCCCTTTACATATTTAACTCGAGGGCTTGTTCCCACATCATGTGTTTATTTCTTATGCACACTTCTTTCCCTTTACATATTTCTTATGCACACTTCTTTCCCTTTACATATTTCTTATGCACACTTCTTTCCCTTTACATATTTCTTATGCACACTTCTTTCCCTTTACATATTTCTTATGCACACTTCTTTCCCTTTACATATTTCTTATGCACACTTCTTTCCCTTTACATATTTCTTATGCACACTTCTTTCCCTTTACATATTTCTTATGCACACTTCTTTCCCTTTACATATTTCTTATGCACACTTCTTTCCCTTTACATATTTCTTATGCACACTTCTTTCCCTTTACATATTTCTTATGCACACTTCTTTCCCTTTACATATTTCTTATGCACACTTCTTTCCCTTTACATATTTCTTATGCACACTTCTTTCCCTTTACATATTTCTTATGCACACTTCTTTCCCTTTACATATTTAACTCGAGGGCTTTTTCCCACATCATGTGTTTATTTCTTATGCACACTTCTTTCCCTTTACATATTTAACTCGAGGGCTTGTTCCCACATCATGTGTTTATTTCTTATGTACACTTCTTTCCCTTTACATATTTAAATCGAGGGCTTGTTCCCACATCATGTGTTTATTTCTTATGCACACTTCTTTCCCTTTACATATTTAACTCGAGGGCTTGTCCCGACATCATGTGTTTATTTCTTATGCACACTTCTTTCCCTTTACATATTTCTTATGCACACTTCTTTCCCTTTACATATTTCTTATGCACACTTCTTTCCCTTTACATATTTCTTATGCACACTTCTTTCCCTTTACATATTTCTTATGCACACTTCTTTCCCTTTACATATTTCTTATGTACACTTCTTTCCCTTTACATATTTCTTATGCACACTTCTTTCCCTTTACATATTTCTTATGCACACTTCTTTCCCTTTACATATTTCTTATGCACACTTCTTTCCCTTTACATATTTCTTATGCACACTTCTTTCCCTTTACATATTTCTTATGCACACTTCTTTCCCTTTACATATTTCTTATGCACACTTCTTTCCCTTTACATATTTTTTATGCACACTTCTTTCCCTTTACATATTTCTTATGCACACTTCTTTCCCTTTACATATTTCTTATGCACACTTCTTTCCCTTTACATATTTCTTATGCACACTTCTTTCCCTTTACATATTTCTTATGCACACTTCTTTCCCTTTACATATTTAACTCGAGGGCTTGTTCCCACATCATGTGTTTATTTCTTATGCACACTTCTTTCCCTTTACATATTTAACTCGAGGGCTTGTTCCCACATCATGTGTTTATTTCTTATGCACACTTCTTTCCCTTTACATATTTAACTCGAGGGCTTGTTCCCACATCATTTGTTTATTTCTTATGCACACTTCTTTCCCTTTACATATTTAACTCGAGGGCTTGTTCCCACATCATGTGTTTATTTCTTATGCACACTTCTTTCCCTTTACATATTTAACTCGAGGGCTTGTCCCGACATCATGTGTTTATTTCTTATGCACACTTCTTTCCCTTTACATATTTCTTATGCACACTTCTTTCCCTTTACATATTTCTTATGCACACTTCTTTCCCTTTACATATTTCTTATGCACACTTCTTTCCCTTTACATATTTCTTATGCACACTTCTTTCCCTTTACATATTTCTTATGCACACTTCTTTCCCTTTACATATTTCTTATGCACACTTCTTTCCCTTTACATATTTCTTATGCACACTTCTTTCCCTTTACATATTTCTTATGCACACTTCTTTCCCTTTACATATTTCTTATGCACACTTCTTTCCCTTTACATATTTCTTATGCACACTTCTTTCCCTTTACATATTTCTTATGCACACTTCTTTCCCTTTACATATTTAACTCGAGGGCTTGTTCCCACATCATGTGTTTATTTCTTATGCACACTTCTTTCCCTTTACATATTTAACTCGAGGGCTTGTTCCCACATCATGTGTTTATTTCTTATGCACACTTCTTTCCCTTTACATATTTCTTATGCACACTTCTTTCCCTTTACATATTTCTTATGCACACTTCTTTCCCTTTACATATTTCTTATGCACACTTCTTTCCCTTTACATATTTCTTATGCACACTTCTTTCCCTTTACATATTTCTTATGCACACTTCTTTCCCTTTACATATTTCTTATGCACACTTCTTTCCCTTTACATATTTCTTATGCACACTTCTTTCCCTTTACATATTTCTTATGCACACTTCTTTCCCTTTACATATTTCTTATGCACACTTCTTTCCCTTTACATATTTCTTATGCACACTTCTTTCCCTTTACATATTTCTTATGCACACTTCTTTCCCTTTACATATTTCTTATGCACACTTCTTTCCCTTTACATATTTCTTATGCACACTTCTTTCCCTTTACATATTTCTTATGCACACTTCTTTCCCTTTACATATTTCTTATGCACACTTCTTTCCCTTTACATATTTAACTCGAGGGCTTTTTCCCACATCATGTGTTTATTTCTTATGCACACTTCTTTCCCTTTACATATTTAACTCGAGGGCTTGTTCCCACATCATGTGTTTATTTCTTATGTACACTTCTTTCCCTTTACATATTTAAATCGAGGGCTTGTTCCCACATCATGTGTTTATTTCTTATGCACACTTCTTTCCCTTTACATATTTAACTCGAGGGCTTGTCCCGACATCATGTGTTTATTTCTTATGCACACTTCTTTCCCTTTACATATTTCTTATGCACACTTCTTTCCCTTTACATATTTCTTATGCACACTTCTTTCCCTTTACATATTTCTTATGCACACTTCTTTCCCTTTACATATTTCTTATGCACACTTCTTTCCCTTTACATATTTCTTATGTACACTTCTTTCCCTTTACATATTTCTTATGCACACTTCTTTCCGTTTACATATTTCTTATGCACACTTCTTTCCCTTTACATATTTCTTATGCACACTTCTTTCCCTTTACATATTTCTTATGCACACTTCTTTCCCTTTACATATTTCTTATGCACACTTCTTTCCCTTTACATATTTCTTATGCACACTTCTTTCCCTTTACATATTTTTTATGCACACTTCTTTCCCTTTACATATTTCTTATGCACACTTCTTTCCCTTTACATATTTCTTATGCACACTTCTTTCCCTTTACATATTTCTTATGCACACTTCTTTCCCTTTACATATTTCTTATGCACACTTCTTTCCCTTTACATATTTAACTCGAGGGCTTGTTCCCACATCATGTGTTTATTTCTTATGCACACTTCTTTCCCTTTACATATTTAACTCGAGGGCTTGTTCCCACATCATGTGTTTATTTCTTATGCACACTTCTTTATCTTTACATATTTCTTATGCACACTTCTTTCCCTTTACATATTTCTTATGCACACTTCTTTCCCTTTACATATTTCTTATGCACACTTCTTTCCCTTTACATATTTCTTATGCACACTTCTTTCCCTTTACATATTTCTTATGCACACTTCTTTCCCTTTACATATTTCTTATGCACACTTCTTTCCCTTTACATATTTCTTATGCACACTTCTTTCCCTTTACATATTTCTTATGCACACTTCTTTCCCTTTACATATTTCTTATGCACACTTCTTTCCCTTTACATATTTCTTATGCACACTTCTTTCCCTTTACATATTTCTTATGCACACTTCTTTCCCTTTACATATTTCTTATGCACACTTCTTTCCCTTTACATATTTCTTATGCACACTTCTTTCCCTTTACATATTTCTTATGCACACTTCTTTCCCTTTACATATTTCTTATGCACACTTCTTTCCCTTTACATATTTCTTATGCACACTTCTTTCCCTTTACATATTTAACTCGAGGGCTTTTTCCCACATCATGTGTTTATTTCTTATGCACACTTCTTTCCCTTTACATATTTAACTCGAGGGCTTGTTCCCACATCATGTGTTTATTTCTTATGTACACTTCTTTCCCTTTACATATTTAACTCGAGGGCTTGTTCCCACATCATGTGTTTATTTCTTATGCACACTTCTTTCCCTTTACATATTTAACTCGGGGGCTTGTCCCGACATCATGTGTTTATTTCTTATGCACACTTCTTTCCCTTTACATATTTCTTATGCACACTTCTTTCCCTTTACATATTTCTTATGCACACTTCTTTCCCTTTACATATTTCTTATGCACACTTCTTTCCCTTTACATATTTCTTATGCACACTTCTTTCCCTTTACATATTTCTTATGTACACTTCTTTCCCTTTACATATTTCTTATGCACACTTCTTTCCGTTTACATATTTCTTATGCACACTTCTTTCCCTTTACATATTTCTTATGCACACTTCTTTCCCTTTACATATTTCTTATGCACACTTCTTTCCCTTTACATATTTCTTATGCACACTTCTTTCCCTTTACATATTTCTTATGCACACTTCTTTCCCTTTACATATTTTTTATGCACACTTCTTTCCCTTTACATATTTCTTATGCACACTTCTTTCCCTTTACATATTTCTTATGCACACTTCTTTCCCTTTACATATTTCTTATGCACACTTCTTTCCCTTTACATATTTCTTATGCACACTTCTTTCCCTTTACATATTTAACTCGAGGGCTTGTTCCCACATCATGTGTTTATTTCTTATGCACACTTCTTTCCCTTTACATATTTAACTCGAGGGCTTGTTCCCACATCATGTGTTTATTTCTTATGCACACTTCTTTCCCTTTACATATTTAACTCGAGGGCTTGTTCCCACATCATTTGTTTATTTCTTATGCACACTTCTTTCCCTTTACATATTTAACTCGAGGGCTTGTTCCCACATCATGTGTTTATTTCTTATGCACACTTCTTTCCCTTTACATATTTAACTCGAGGGCTTGTCCCGACATCATGTGTTTATTTCTTATGCACACTTCTTTCCCTTTACATATTTCTTATGCACACTTCTTTCCCTTTACATATTTCTTATGCACACTTCTTTCCCTTTACATATTTCTTATGCACACTTCTTTCCCTTTACATATTTCTTATGCACACTTCTTTCCCTTTACATATTTCTTATGCACACTTCTTTCCCTTTACATATTTCTTATGCACACTTTTTTCCCTTTACATATTTCTTATGCACACTTCTTTCCCTTTACATATTTCTTATGCACACTTCTTTCCCTTTACATATTTCTTATGCACACTTCTTTCCCTTTACATATTTCTTATGCACACTTCTTTCCCTTTACATATTTCTTATGCACACTTCTTTCCCTTTACATATTTCTTATGCACACTTCTTTCCCTTTACATATTTCTTATGTACACTTCTTTCCCTTTACATATTTGTTATGCACACTTCTTTCCCTTTACATATTTCTTATGCACACTTCTTTCCCTTTACATATTTAACTCGAGGGCTTGTCCCGACATCATGTGTTTATTTCTTATGCACACTTCTTTCCCTTTGCATATTTCTTATGCACACTTCTTTCCCTTTACATATTTCTTATGCACACTTCTTTCCCTTTACATATTTCTTATGCACACTTCTTTCCCTTTACATATTTCTTATGCACACTTCTTTCCCTTTACATATTTCTTATGCACACTTCTTTCCCTTTACATATTTCTTATGCACACTTCTTTCCCTTTACATATTTCTTATGCACACTTCTTTCCCTTTACATATTTCTTATGCACACTTCTTTCCGTTTACATATTTCTTATGCACACTTCTTTCCCTTTACATATTTCTTATGCACACTTCTTTCCCTTTACATATTTCTTATGCACACTTCTTTCCCTTTACATATTTCTTATGCACACTTCTTTCCCTTTACATATTTCTTATGCACACTTCTTTCCCTTTACATATTTTTTATGCACACTTCTTTCCCTTTACATATTTCTTATGCACACTTCTTTCCCTTTACATATTTCTTATGCACACTTCTTTCCCTTTACATATTTCTTATGCACACTTCTTTCCCTTTACATATTTAACTCGAGGGCTTGTTCCCACATCATGTGTTTATTTCTTATGCACACTTCTTTCCCTTTACATATTTAACTCGAGGGCTTGTTCCCAAATCATGTGTTTATTTCTTATGCACACTTCTTTCCCTTTACATATTTAACTCGAGGGCTTGTTCCCACATCATGTGTTTATTTCTTATGCACACTTCTTTCCCTTTACATATTTAACTCGAGGGCTTGTTCCCACATCATGTGTTTATTTCTTATGCACACTTCTTTCCCTTTACATATATAACTCGAGGGCTTGTCCCGACATCATGTGTTTATTTCTTATGCACACTTCTTTCCCTTTACATATTTCTTATGCACACTTCTTTCCCTTTACATATTTCTTATGCACACTTTTTTCCCTTTACATATTTCTTATGCACACTTCTTTCCCTTTACATATTTCTTATGCACACTTCTTTCCCTTTACATATTTCTTATGCACACTTCTTTCCCTTTACATATTTCTTATGTACACTTCTTTCCCTTTACATATTTTTTATGCACACTTCTTTCCCTTTACATATTTCTTATGCACACTTCTTTCCCTTTACATATTTAACTCGAGGGCTTGTCCCGACATCATGTGTTTATTTCTTATGCACACTTCTTTCCCTTTGCATATTTCTTATGCACACTTCTTTCCCTTTACATATTTCTTATGCACACTTCTTTCCCTTTACATATTTCTTATGCACACTTCTTTCCCTTTACATATTTCTTATGCACACTTTTTTCCCTTTACATATTTCTTATGCACACTTCTTTCCCTTTACATATTTCTTATGCACACTTCTTTCCCTTTACATATTTCTTATGCACACTTCTTTCCCTTTACATATTTCTTATGCACACTTCTTTCCGTTTACATATTTCTTATGCACACTTCTTTCCCTTTACATATTTCTTATGCACACTTCTTTCCCTTTACATATTTCTTATGCACACTTCTTTCCCTTTACATATTTCTTATGCACACTTCTTTCCACACTTCTTTCCCTTTACATATTTCTTATGCACACTTCTTTCCCTTTACATATTTCTTATGCACACTTCTTTCCCTTTACATATTTCTTATGCACACTTCTTTCCCTTTACATATTTCTTATGCACACTTCTTTCCCTTTACATATTTCTTATGCACACTTCTTTCCCTTTACATATTTCTTATGCACACTTTTTTCCCTTTACATATTTCTTATGCACACTTCTTTCCCTTTACATATTTCTTATGCACACTTCTTTCCCTTTACATATTTCTTATGCACACTTCTTTCCCTTTACATATTTCTTATGCACACTTCTTTCCCTTTACATATTTCTTATGCACACTTCTTTCCCTTTACATATTTCTTATGCACACTTCTTTCCCTTTACATATTTCTTATGCACACTTCTTTCCCTTTACATATTTCTTATGCACACTTCTTTCCCTTTACATATTTCTTATGCACACTTCTTTCCCTTTACATATTTCTTATGCACACTTCTTTCCCTTTACATATTTCTTATGCACACTTCTTTCCCTTTACATATTTAACTCGAGGGCTTGTTCCCACATCATGTGTTTATTTCTTATGCACACTTCTTTCCCTTTACATATTTAACTCGAGGGCTTGTTCCCACATCATGTGTTTATTTCTTATGCACACTTCTTTCCCTTTACATATTTCTTATGCACACTTCTTTCCCTTTACATATTTCTTATGCACACTTCTTTCCCTTTACATATTTCTTATGCACACTTCTTTCCCTTTACATATTTCTTATGCACACTTCTTTCCCTTTACATATTTCTTATGCACACTTCTTTCCCTTTACATATTTCTTATGCACACTTCTTTCCCTTTACATATTTCTTATGCACACTTCTTTCCCTTTACATATTTCTTATGCACACTTCTTTCCCTTTACATATTTCTTATGCACACTTCTTTCCCTTTACATATTTCTTATGCACACTTCTTTCCCTTTACATATTTCTTATGCACACTTCTTTCCCTTTACATATTTAACTCGAGGGCTTGTTCCCACATCATGTGTTTATTTCTTATGCACACTTCTTTCCCTTTACATATTTAACTCGAGGGCTTGTTCCCACATCATGTGTTTATTTCTTATGCACACTTCTTTCCCTTTACATATTTAACTCGAGGGCTTGTCCCGACATCATGTGTTTATTTCTTATGCACACTTCTTTCCCTTTACATATTTCTTATGCACACTTCTTTCCCTTTACATATTTCTTATGCACACTTCTTTCCCTTTACATATTTCTTATGCACACTTCTTTCCCTTTACATATTTCTTATGCACACTTCTTTCCCTTTACATATTTCTTATGCACACTTCTTTCCCTTTACATATTTCTTATGCACACTTCTTTCCCTTTACATATTTCTTATGCACACTTCTTTCCCTTTACATATTTCTTATGCACACTTCTTTCCCTTTACATATTTCTTATGCACACTTCTTTCCCTTTACATATTTCTTATGCACACTTCTTTCCCTTTACATATTTCTTATGCACACTTCTTTCCCTTTACATATTTCTTATGCACACTTCTTTCCCTTTACATATTTCTTATGCACACTTCTTTCCCTTTACATATTTCTTATGCACACTTCTTTCCCTTTACATATTTCTTATGCACACTTCTTTCCCTTTACATATTTCTTATGCACACTTCTTTCCCTTTACATATTTCTTATGCACACTTCTTTCCCTTTACATATTTCTTATGCACACTTCTTTCCCTTTACATATTTCTTATGCACACTTCTTTCCCTTTACATATTTCTTATGCACACTTCTTTCCCTTTACATATTTCTTATGCACACTTCTTTCCCTTTACATATTTCTTATGCACACTTCTTTCCCTTTACATATTTCTTATGCACACTTCTTTCCCTTTACATATTTATTATGCACACTTCTTTCCCTTTACATATTTCTTATGCACACTTCTTTCCCTTTACATATTTCTTATGCACACTTCTTTCCCTTTACATATTTCTTATGCACACTTCTTTCCCTTTACATATTTCTTATGCACACTTCTTTCCCTTTACATATTTCTTATGCACACTTCTTTCCCTTTACATATTTCTTATGCACACTTCTTTCCCTTTACATATTTCTTATGCACACTTCTTTCCCTTTACATATTTCTTATGCACACTTCTTTCCCTTTACATATTTCTTATGCACACTTCTTTCCCTTTACATATTTCTTATGCACACTTCTTTCCCTTTACATATTTCTTATGCACACTTCTTTCCCTTTACATATTTCTTATGCACACTTCTTTCCCTTTACATATTTCTTATGCACACTTCTTTCCCTTTACATATTTCTTATGCACACTTCTTTCCCTTTACATATTTCTTATGCACACTTCTTTCCCTTTACATATTTCTTATGCACACTTCTTTCCCTTTACATATTTCTTATGCACACTTCTTTCCCTTTACATATTTAACTCGAGGGCTTGTTCCCACATCATGTGTTTATTTCTTATGCACACTTCTTTCCCTTTACATATTTTGTATGCACACTTCTTTCCCTTTACATATTTCTTATGCACACTTCTTTCCCTTTACATATTTCTTATGCACACTTCTTTCCCTTTACATATTTCTTATGCACACTTCTTTCCCTTTACATATTTCTTATGCACACTTCTTTCCCTTTACATATTTCTTATGCACACTTCTTTCCCTTTACATATTTCTTATGCACACTTCTTTCCCTTTACATATTTCTTATGCACACTTCTTTCCCTTTACATATTTCTTATGCACACTTCTTTCCCTTTACATATTTCTTATGCACACTTCTTTCCCTTTACATATTTCTTATGCACACTTCTTTCCCTTTACATATTTCTGATGCACACTTCTTTCCCTTTACATATTTCTTATGCACACTTCTTTCCCTTTACATATTTCTTATGCACACTTCTTTCCCTTTACATATTTCTTATGCACACTTCTTTCCCTTTACATATTTCTTATGCACACTTCTTTCCCTTTACATATTTCTTATGCACACTTCTTTCCCTTTACATATTTCTTATGCACACTTCTTTCCCTTTACATATTTCTTATGCACACTTCTTTCCCTTTACATATTTAACTCGAGGGCTTGTTCCCACATCATGTGTTTATTTCTTATGCACACTTCTTTCCCTTTACATATTTAACTCGAGGGCTTGTTCCCACATCATGTGTTTATTTCTTATGCACACTTCTTTCCCTTTACATATTTAACTCGAGGGCTTGTCCCGACATCATGTGTTTATTTCTTATGCACACTTCTTTCCCTTTACATATTTCTTATGCACACTTCTTTCCCTTTACATATTTCTTATGCACACTTCTTTCCCTTTACATATTTCTTATGCACACTTCTTTCCCTTTACATATTTCTTATGCACACTTCTTTCCCTTTACATATTTCTTATGCACACTTCTTTCCCTTTACATATTTCTTATGCACACTTCTTTCCCTTTACATATTTCTTATGCACACTTCTTTCCCTTTACATATTTCTTATGCACACTTCTTTCCCTTTACATATTTCTTATGCACACTTCTTTCCCTTTACATATTTCTTATGCACACTTCTTTCCCTTTACATATTTCTTATGCACACTTCTTTCCCTTTACATATTTCTTATGCACACTTCTTTCCCTTTACATATTTCTTATGCACACTTCTTTCCCTTTACATATTTCTTATGCACACTTCTTTCCCTTTACATATTTCTTATGCACACTTCTTTCCCTTTACATATTTCTTATGCACACTTCTTTCCCTTTACATATTTCTTATGCACACTTCTTTCCCTTTACATATTTCTTATGCACACTTCTTTCCCTTTACATATTTCTTATGCACACTTCTTTCCCTTTACATATTTCTTATGCACACTTCTTTCCCTTTACATATTTCTTATGCACACTTCTTTCCCTTTACATATTTCTGATGCACACTTCTTTCCCTTTACATATTTCTTATGCACACTTCTTTCCCTTTACATATTTCTTATGCACACTTCTTTCCCTTTACATATTTCTTATGCACACTTCTTTCCCTTTACATATTTCTTATGCACACTTCTTTCCCTTTACATATTTCTTATGCACACTTCTTTCCCTTTACATATTTCTTATGCACACTTCTTTCCCTTTACATATTTCTTATGCACACTTCTTTCCCTTTACATATTTAACTCGAGGGCTTGTTCCCACATCATGTGTTTATTTCTTATGCACACTTCTTTCCCTTTACATATTTAACTCGAGGGCTTGTTCCCACATCATGTGTTTATTTCTTATGCACACTTCTTTCCCTTTACATATTTAACTCGAGGGCTTGTCCCGACATCATGTGTTTATTTCTTATGCACACTTCTTTCCCTTTACATATTTCTTATGCACACTTCTTTCCCTTTACATATTTCTTATGCACACTTCTTTCCCTTTACATATTTCTTATGCACACTTCTTTCCCTTTACATATTTCTTATGCACACTTCTTTCCCTTTACATATTTCTTATGCACACTTCTTTCCCTTTACATATTTCTTATGCACACTTCTTTCCCTTTACATATTTCTTATGCACACTTCTTTCCCTTTACATATTTCTTATGCACACTTCTTTCCCTTTACATATTTCTTATGCACACTTCTTTCCCTTTACATATTTCTTATGCACACTTCTTTCCCTTTACATATTTCTTATGCACACTTCTTTCCCTTTACATATTTCTTATGCACACTTCTTTCCCTTTACATATTTCTTATGCACACTTCTTTCCCTTTACATATTTCTTATGCACACTTCTTTCCCTTTACATATTTCTTATGCACACTTCTTTCCCTTTACATATTTCTTATGCACACTTCTTTCCCTTTACATATTTCTTATGCACACTTCTTTCCCTTTACATATTTCTTATGCACACTTCTTTCCCTTTACATATTTATTATGCACACTTCTTTCCCTTTACATATTTCTTATGCACACTTCTTTCCCTTTACATATTTCTTATGCACACTTCTTTCCCTTTACATATTTCTTATGCACACTTCTTTCCCTTTACATATTTCTTATGCACACTTCTTTCCCTTTACATATTTCTTATGCACATTTCTTTCCCTTTACATATTTAACTCGAGGGCTTGTTCCCACATCATGTGTTTATTTCTTATGCACACTTCTTTCCCTTTACATATTTCTTATGCACACTTCTTTCCCTTTACATATTTCTTATGCACACTTCTTTCCCTTTACATATTTCTTATGCACACTTCTTTCCCTTTACATATTTCTTATGCACACTTCTTTCCCTTTACATATTTCTTATGCACACTTCTTTCCCTTTACATATTTCTTATGCACACTTCTTTCCCTTTACATATTTCTTATGCACACTTCTTTCCCTTTACATATTTCTTATGCACACTTCTTTCCCTTTACATATTTCTTATGCACACTTCTTTCCCTTTACATATTTCTTATGCACACTTCTTTCCCTTTACATATTTCTTATGCACACTTCTTTCCCTTTACATATTTCTTATGCACACTTCTTTCCCTTTACATATTTCTTATGCACACTTCTTTCCCTTTACATATTTCTTATGCACACTTCTTTCCCTTTACATATTTAACTCGAGGGCTTGTTCCCACATCATGTGTTTATTTCTTATGCACACTTCTTTCCCTTTACATATTTAACTCGAGGGCTTGTTCCCACATCATGTGTTTATTTCTTATGCACACTTCTTTCCCTTTACATATTTAACTCGAGGGCTTGTCCCGACATCATGTGTTTATTTCTTATGCACACTTCTTTCCCTTTACATATTTCTTATGCACACTTCTTTCCCTTTACATATTTCTTATGCACACTTCTTTCCCTTTACATATTTCTTATGCACACTTCTTTCCCTTTACATATTTCTTATGCACACTTCTTTCCCTTTACATATTTCTTATGCACACTTCTTTCCCTTTACATATTTCTTATGCACACTTCTTTCCCTTTACATATTTCTTATGCACACTTCTTTCCCTTTACATATTTCTTATGCACACTTCTTTCCCTTTACATATTTCTTATGCACACTTCTTTCCCTTTACATATTTCTTATGCACACTTCTTTCCCTTTACATATTTCTTATGCACACTTCTTTCCCTTTACATATTTCTTATGCACACTTCTTTCCCTTTACATATTTCTTATGCACACTTCTTTCCCTTTACATATTTCTTATGCACACTTCTTTCCCTTTACATATTTCTTATGCACACTTCTTTCCCTTTACATATTTCTTATGCACACTTCTTTCCCTTTACATATTTCTTATGCACACTTCTTTCCCTTTACATATTTCTTATGCACACTTCTTTCCCTTTACATATTTCTTATGCACACTTCTTCTCTCCCTTTACATATTTCTTATGCACACTTCTTTCCCTTTACATATTTCTTATGCACACTTCTTTCCCTTTACATATTTATTATGCACACTTCTTTCCCTTTACATATTTCTTATGCACACTTCTTTCCCTTTACATATTTCTTATGCACACTTCTTTCCCTTTACATATTTCTTATGCACACTTCTTTCCCTTTACATATTTCTTATGCACACTTCTTTCCCTTTACATATTTCTTATGCACACTTCTTTCCCTTTACATATTTCTTATGCACACTTCTTTCCCTTTACATATTTCTTATGCACACTTCTTTCCCTTTACATATTTCTTATGCACACTTCTTTCCCTTTACATATTTCTTATGCACACTTCTTTCCCTTTACATATTTCTTATGCACACTTCTTTCCCTTTACATATTTCTTATGCACACTTCTTTCCCTTTACATATTTCTTATGCACACTTCTTTCCCTTTACATATTTCTTATGCACACTTCTTTCCCTTTACATATTTCTTATGCACACTTCTTTCCCTTTACATATTTAACTCGAGGGCTTGTTCCCACATCATGTGTTTATTTCTTATGCACACTTCTTTCCCTTTACATATTTTGTATGCACACTTCTTTCCCTTTACATATTTCTTATGCACACTTCTTTCCCTTTACATATTTCTTATGCACACTTCTTTCCCTTTACATATTTCTTATGCACACTTCTTTCCCTTTACATATTTCTTATGCACACTTCTTTCCCTTTACATATTTCTTATGCACACTTCTTTCCCTTTACATATTTCTTATGCACACTTCTTTCCCTTTACATATTTCTTATGCACACTTCTTTCCCTTTACATATTTCTTATGCACACTTCTTTCCATTTACATATTTCTTATGCACACTTCTTTCTCTTTACATATTTCTTATGCACACTTCTTTCCCTTTACATATTTCTTATGCACACTTCTTTCCCTTTACATATTTCTTATGCACACTTCTTTCCCTTTACATATTTCTTATGCACACTTCTTTCCCTTTACATATTTAACTCGAGGGCTTGTTCCCACATCGTGTGTTTATTTCTTATGCACACTTCTTTCCCTTTACATATTTCTTATGCACACTTCTTTCCCTTTACATATTTCTTATGCACACTTCTTTCCCTTTACATATTTCTTATGCACACTTCTTTCCCTTTACATATTTCTTATGCACACTTCTTTCCCTTTACATATTTCTTATGCACACTTCTTTCCCTTTACATATTTCTTATGCACACTTCTTTCCCTTTACATATTTCTTATGCACACTTCTTTCCCTTTACATATTTCTTATGCACACTTCTTTCCCTTTACATATTTCTTATGCACACTTCTTTCCCTTTACATATTTCTTATGCACACTTCTTTCCCTTTACATATTTCTTATGCACACTTCTTTCCCTTTACATATTTCTTATGCACACTTCTTTCCCTTTACATATTTCTTATGCACACTTCTTTCCCTTTACATATTTCTTATGCACACTTCTTTCCCTTTACATATTTAACTCGAGGGCTTGTTCCCACATCATGTGTTTATTTCTTATGCACACTTCTTTCCCTTTACATATTTAACTCGAGGGCTTGTTCCCACATCATGTGTTTATTTCTTATGCACACTTCTTTCCCTTTACATATTTAACTCGAGGGCTTGTTCCCACATCATGTGTTTATTTCTTATGCACACTTATTTCCCTTTACATATTTAACTCGAGGGCTTGTTCCCACATCATGTGTTTATTTCTTATGCACACTTCTTTCCCTTTACATATTTAACTCGAGGGCTTGTCCCGACATCATGTGTTTATTTCTTATGCACACTTCTTTCCCTTTACATATTTCTTATGCACACTTCTTTCCCTTTACATATTTCTTATGCACACTTCTTTCCCTTTACATATTTCTTATGCACACTTCTTTCCCTTTACATATTTCTTATGCACACTTCTTTCCCTTTACATATTTCTTATGCACACTTCTTTCCCTTTACATATTTCTTATGCACACTTTTTTTCCCTTTACATATTTCTTATGCACACTTCTTTCCCTTTACATATTTCTTATGCACACTTCTTTCCCTTTACATATTTCTTATGCACACTTCTTTCCCTTTACATATTTCTTATGCACACTTCTTTCCCTTTACATATTTCTTATGCACACTTCTTTCCCTTTACATATTTCTTATGCACACTTCTTTCCCTTTACATATTTCTTATGCACACTTCTTTCCCTTTACATATTTCTTATGCACACTTCTTTCCCTTTACATATTTCTTATGCACACTTCTTTCCCTTTACATATTTCTTATGCACACTTCTTTCCCTTTACATATTTCTTATGCACACTTCTTTCCCTTTACATATTTCTTATGCACACTTCTTTCCCTTTACATATTTCTTATGCACACTTCTTTCCCTTTACATATTTCTTATGCACACTTCTTTCCCTTTACATATTTCTTATGCACACTTTTTTCCCTTTACATATTTCTTATGCACACTTCTTTCCCTTTACATATTTCTTATGCACACTTCTTTCCCTTTACATATTTCTTATGCACACTTCTTTCCCTTTACATATTTCTTATGCACACTTCTTTCCCTTTACATATTTCTTATGCACACTTCTTTCCCTTTACATATTTCTTATGCACACTTCTTTCCCTTTACATATTTCTTATGCACACTTCTTTCCCTTTACATATTTCTTATGCACACTTCTTTCCCTTTACATATTTAACTCGAGGGCTTGTTCCCACATCATGTGTTTATTTCTTATGCACACTTCTTTCCCTTTACATATTTAACTCGAGGGCTTGTTCCCACATCATGTGTTTATTTCTTATGCACACTTCTTTCCCTTTACATATTTATTATGCACACTTCTTTCCCTTTACATATTTCTTATGCACACTTCTTTCCCTTTACATATTTCTTATGCACACTTCTTTCCCTTTACATATTTCTTATGCACACTTCTTTCCCTTTACATATTTCTTATGCACACTTCTTTCCCTTTACATATTTCTTATGCACACTTCTTTCCCTTTACATATTTCTTATGCACACTTCTTTCCCTTTACATATTTCTTATGCACACTTCTTTCCCTTTACATATTTCTTATGCACACTTCTTTCCCTTTACATATTTCTTATGCACACTTCTTTCCCTTTACATATTTCTTATGCACACTTCTTTCCCTTTACATATTTCTTATGCACACTTCTTTCCCTTTACATATTTCTTATGCACACTTCTTTCCCTTTACATATTTAACTCGAGGGCTTGTTCCCACATCATGTGTTTATTTCTTATGCACACTTCTTTCCCTTTACATATTTAACTCGAGGGCTTGTTCCCACATCATGTGTTTATTTCTTATGCACACTTCTTTCCCTTTACATATTTAACTCGAGGGCTTGTTCCCACATCATGTGTTTATTTCTTATGCACACTTCTTTCCCTTTACATATTTAACTCGAGGGCTTGTCCCGACATCATGTGTTTATTTCTTATGCACACTTCTTTCCCTTTACATATTTCTTATGCACACTTCTTTCCCTTTACATATTTCTTATGCACACTTCTTTCCCTTTACATATTTCTTATGCACACTTCTTTCCCTTTACATATTTCTTATGCACACTTCTTTCCCTTTACATATTTCTTATGCACACTTCTTTCCCTTTACATATTTCTTATGCACACTTCTTTCCCTTTACATATTTCTTATGCACACTTCTTTCCCATTACATATTTCTTATGCACACTTCTTTCCCTTTACATATTTCTTATGCACACTTCTTTCCCTTTACATATTTCTTATGCACACTTCTTTCCCTTTACATATTTCTTATGCACACTTCTTTCCCTTTACATATTTCTTATGCACACTTCTTTCCCTTTACATATTTCTTATGCACACTTCTTTCCCTTTACATATTTCTTATGCACACTTCTTTCCCTTTACATATTTCTTATGCACACTTCTTTCCCTTTACACATTTCTTATGCACACTTCTTTCCCTTTACATATTTCTTATGCACACTTCTTTCCCTTTACATATTTAACTCGAGGGCTTGTTCCCACATCATGTGTTTATTTCTTATGCACACTTCTTTCCCTTTACATATTTAACTCGAGGGCTTGTTCCCACATCGTGTGTTTATTTCTTATGCACACTTCTTTCCCTTTACATATTTCCTATGCACACTTCTTTCCCTTTACATATTTCTTATGCACACTTCTTTCCCTTTACATATTTCTTATGCACACTTCTTTCCCTTTACATATTTCTTATGCACACTTCTTTCCCTTTACATATTTCTTATGCACACTTCTTTCCCTTTACATATTTCTTATGCACACTTCTTTCCCTTTACATATTTCTTATGCACACTTCTTTCCCTTTACATATTTCTTATGCACACTTCTTTCCCTTTACATATTTCTTATGCACACTTCTTTCCCTTTACATATTTCTTATGCACACTTCTTTCCATTTACATATTTCTTATGCACACTTCTTTCTCTTTACATATTTCTTATGCACACTTCTTTCCCTTTACATATTTCTTATGCACACTTCTTTCCCTTTACATATTTCTTATGCACACTTCTTTCCCTTTACATATTTCTTATGCACACTTCTTTCCCTTTACATATTTAACTCGAGGGCTTGTTCCCACATCGTGTGTTTATTTCTTATGCACACTTCTTTCCCTTTACATATTTCTTATGCACACTTCTTTCCCTTTACATATTTCTTATGCACACTTCTTTCCCTTTACATATTTCTTATGCACACTTCTTTCCCTTTACATATTTCTTATGCACACTTCTTTCCCTTTACATATTTCTTATGCACACTTCTTTCCCTTTACATATTTCTTATGCACACTTCTTTCCCTTTACATATTTCTTATGCACACTTCTTTCCCTTTACATATTTCTTATGCACACTTCTTTCCCTTTACATATTTCTTATGCACACTTCTTTCCCTTTACATATTTCTTATGCACACTTCTTTCCCTTTACATATTTCTTATGCACACTTCTTTCCCTTTACATATTTCTTATGCACACTTCTTTCCCTTTACATATTTCTTATGCACACTTCTTTCCCTTTACATATTTAACTCGAGGGCTTGTTCCCACATCATGTGTTTATTTCTTATGCACACTTCTTTCCCTTTACATATTTAACTCGAGGGCTTGTTCCCACATCATGTGTTTATTTCTTATGCACACTTCTTTCCCTTTACATATTTAACTCGAGGGCTTGTTCCCACATCATGTGTTTATTTCTTATGCACACTTCTTTCCCTTTACATATTTAACTCGAGGGCTTGTTCCCACATCATGTGTTTATTTCTTATGCACACTTCTTTCCCTTTACATATTTAACTCGAGGGCTTGTCCCGACATCATGTGTTTATTTCTTATGCACACTTCTTTCCCTTTACATATTTCTTATGCACACTTCTTTCCCTTTACATATTTCTTATGCACACTTCTTTCCCTTTACATATTTCTTATGCACACTTCTTTCCCTTTACATATTTCTTATGCACACTTCTTTCCCTTTACATATTTCTTATGCACACTTCTTTCCCTTCACATATTTCTTATGCACACTTCTTTCCCTTTACATATTTCTTATGCACACTTCTTTCCCTTTACATATTTCTTATGCACACTTCTTTCCCTTTACATATTTCTTATGCACACTTCTTTCCCTTTACATATTTCTTATGCACACTTCTTTCCCTTTACATATTTCTTATGCACACTTCTTTCCCTTTACATATTTCTTATGCACACTTCTTTCCCTTTACATATTTCTTATGCACACTTCTTTCCCTTTACATATTTCTTATGCACACTTCTTTCCCTTTACATATTTCGTATGCACACTTTTTTCCCTTTACATATTTCTTATGCACACTTCTTTCCCTTTACATATTTCTTATGCACACTTCTTTCCCTTTACATATTTCTTATGCACACTTCTTTCCCTTTACATATTTCTTATGCACACTTCTTTCCCTTTACATATTTCTTATGCACACTTCTTTCCCTTTACATATTTCTTATGCACACTTCTTTCCCTTTACATATTTCTTATGCACACTTCTTTCCCTTTACATATTTCTTATGCACACTTCTTTCCCTTTACATATTTAACTCGAGGGCTTGTTCCCACATCATGTGTTTATTTCTTATGCACACTTCTTTCCCTTTACATATTAAACTCGAGGGCTTGTTCCCACATCATGTGTTTATTTCTTATGCACACTTCTTTCCCTTTACATATTTCTTATGCACACTTCTTTCCCTTTACATATTTCTTATGCACACTTCTTTCCCTTTACATATTTCTTATGCACACTTCTTTCCCTTTACATATTTCTTATGCACACTTCTTTCCCTTTATTATTTCTTATGCACACTTCTTTCCCTTTACATATTTCTTATGCACACTTCTTTCCCTTTACATATTTATTATGCACACTTCTTTCCCTTTACAGATTTCTTATGCACACTTCTTTCCCTTTACATATTTCTTATGCACACTTCTTTCCCTTTACATATTTCTTATGCACACTTCTTTCCCTTTACATATTTCTTATGCACACTTCTTTCCCTTTACATATTTCTTATGCACACTTCTTTCCCTTTACATATTTATTATGCACACTTCTTTCCCTTTACATATTTCTTATGCACACTTCTTTCCCTTTACATATTTCTTATGCACACTTCTTTCCCTTTACATATTTCTTATGCACACTTCTTTCCCTTTACATATTTCTTATGCACACTTCTTTCCCTTTACATATTTCTTATGCACACTTCTTTCCCTTTACATATTTCTTATGCACACTTCTTTCCCTTTACATATTTAACTCGAGGGCTTGTTCCCACATCATGTGTTTATTTCTTATGCACACTTCTTTCCCTTTACATATTTAACTCGAGGGCTTGTTCCCACATCATGTGTTTATTTCTTATGCACACTTCTTTCCCTTTACATATTTAACTCGAGGGCTTGTTCCCACATCATGTGTTTATTTCTTATGCACACTTCTTTCCCTTTACATATTTAACTCGAGGGCTTGTCCCGACATCATGTGTTTATTTCTTATGCACACTTCTTTCCCTTTACATATTTCTTATGCACACTTCTTTCCCTTTACATATTTCTTATGCACACTTCTTTCCCTTTACATATTTCTTATGCACACTTCTTTCCCTTTACATATTTCTTATGCACACTTCTTTCCCTTTACATATTTCTTATGCACACTTCTTTCCCTTTACATATTTCTTATGCACACTTCTTTCCCTTTACATATTTCTTATGCACACTTCTTTCCCATTACATATTTCTTATGCACACTTCTTTCCCTTTACATATTTCTTATGCACACTTCTTTCCCTTTACATATTTCTTATGCACACTTCTTTCCCTTTACATATTTCTTATGCACACTTCTTTCCCTTTACATATTTCTTATGCACACTTCTTTCCCTTTACATATTTCTTATGCACACTTCTTTCCCTTTACATATTTCTTATGCACACTTCTTTCCCTTTACATATTTCTTATGCACACTTCTTTCCCTTTACATATTTCTTATGCACACTTCTTTCCCTTTACATATTTAACTCGAGGGCTTGTTCCCACATCATGTGTTTATTTCTTATGCACACTTCTTTCCCTTTACATATTTAACTCGAGGGCTTGTTCCCACATCGTGTGTTTATTTCTTATGCACACTTCTTTCCCTTTACATATTTCCTATGCACACTTCTTTCCCTTTACATATTTCTTATGCACACTTCTTTCCCTTTACATATTTCTTATGCACACTTCTTTCCCTTTACATATTTCTTATGCACACTTCTTTCCCTTTACATATTTCTTATGCACACTTCTTTCCCTTTACATATTTCTTATGCACACTTCTTTCCCTTTACATATTTCTTATGCACACTTCTTTCCCTTTACATATTTCTTATGCACACTTCTTTCCCTTTACATATTTCTTATGCACACTTCTTTCCCTTTACATATTTCTTATGCACACTTCTTTCCCTTTACATATTTCTTATGCACACTTCTTTCCCTTTACATATTTCTTATGCACACTTCTTTCCCTTTACATATTTCTTATGCACACTTCTTTCCCTTTACATATTTCTTATGCACACTTCTTTCCCTTTACATATTTCTTATGCACACTTCTTTCCCTTTACATATTTCTTATGCACACTTCTTTACCTTTACATATTTCTTATGCACACTTCTTTCCCTTTACATATTTCTTATGCACACTTCTTTCCCTTTACATATTTCTTATGCACACTTCTTTCCCTTTACATATTTCTTATGCACACTTCTTTCCCTTTACATATTTCTTATGCACACTTCTTTCCCTTTACATATTTCTTATGCACACTTCTTTCCCTTTACATATTTCTTATGCACACTTCTTTCCCTTTACATATTTCTTATGCAAACTTCTTTCCCTTTACATATTTCTTATGCACACTTCTTTCCCTTTACATATTTCTTATGCACACTTCTTTCCCTTTACATATTTCTTATGCACACTTCTTTCCCTTTACATATTTCTTATGCACACTTCTTTCCCTTTACATATTTCTTATGCACACTTTTTTCCCTTTACATATTTCTTATGCACACTTCTTTCCCTTTACATATTTCTTATGCACACTTCTTTCCCTTTACATATTTCTTATGCACACTTCTTTCCCTTTACATATTTCTTATGCACACTTCTTTCCCTTTACATATTTCTTATGCACACTTCTTTCCCTTTACATATTTCTTATGCACACTTCTTTCCCTTTACATATTTCTTATGCACACTTCTTTCCCTTTACATATTTCTTATGCACACTTCTTTCCCTTTACATATTTAACTCGAGGGCTTGTTCCCACATCATGTGTTTATTTCTTATGCACACTTCTTTCCCTTTACATATTTAACTCGAGGGCTTGTTCCCACATCATGTGTTTATTTCTTATGCACACTTCTTTCCCTTTACATATTTATTATGCACACTTCTTTCCCTTTACATATTTATTATGCACACTTCTTTCCCTTTACATATTTCTTATGCACACTTCTTTCCCTTTACATATTTCTTATGCACACTTCTTTCCCTTTACATATTTCTTATGCACACTTCTTTCCCTTTACATATTTCTTATGCACACTTCTTTCCCTTTACATATTTATTATGCACACTTCTTTCCCTTTACATATTTCTTATGCACACTTCTTTCCCTTTACATATTTCTTATGCACACTTCTTTCCCTTTACATATTTCTTATGCACACTTCTTTCCCTTTACATATTTCTTATGCACACTTCTTTCCCTTTACATATTTCTTATGCACACTTCTTTCCCTTTACATATTTAACTCGAGGGCTTGTTCCCACATCATGTGTTTATTTCTTATGCACACTTCTTTCCCTTTACATATTTAACTCGAGGGCTTGTTCCCACATCATGTGTTTATTTCTTATGCACACTTCTTTCCCTTTACATATTTAACTCGAGGGCTTGTTCCCACATCATGTGTTTATTTCTTATGCACACTTCTTTCCCTTTACATATTTAACTCGAGGGCTTGTCCCGACATCATGTGTTTATTTCTTATGCACACTTCTTTCCCTTTACATATTTCTTATGCACACTTCTTTCCCTTTACATATTTCTTATGCACACTTCTTTCCCTTTACATATTTCTTATGCACACTTCTTTCCCTTTACATATTTCTTATGCACACTTCTTTCCCTTTACATATTTCTTATGCACACTTCTTTCCCTTTACATATTTCTTATGCACACTTCTTTCCCTTTACATATTTCTTATGCACACTTCTTTCCCTTTACATATTTCTTATGCACACTTCTTTCCCTTTACATATTTCTTATGCACACTTCTTTCCCTTTACATATTTCTTATGCACACTTCTTTCCCTTTACATATTTCTTATGCACACTTCTTTCCCTTTACATATTTCTTATGCACACTTCTTTCCCTTTACATATTTCTTATGCACACTTCTTTCCCTTTACATATTTCTTATGCACACTTCTTTCCCTTTACATATTTCTTATGCACACTTCTTTCCCTTTACATATTTAACTCGAGGGCTTGTTCCCACATCATGTGTTTATTTCTTATGCACACTTCTTTCCCTTTACATATTTAACTCGAGGGCTTGTTCCCACATCATGTGTTTATTTCTTATGCACACTTCTTTCCCTTTACATATTTAACTCGAGGGCTTGTTCCCACATCATGTGTTTATTTCTTATGCACACTTCTTTCCCTTTACATATTTAACTCGAGGGCTTGTTCCCACATCATGTGTTTATTTCTTATGCACACTTCTTTCCCTTTACATATTTAACTCGAGGGCTTGTCCCGACATCATGTGTTTATTTCTTATGCACACTTCTTTCCCTTTACATATTTCTTATGCACATTTCTTTCCCTTTACATATTTCTTATGCACACTTCTTTCCCTTTACATATTTCTTATGCACACTTCTTTCCCTTTACATATTTCTTATGCACACTTCTTTCCCTTTACATATTTCTTATGCACACTTCTTTCCCTTTACATATTTCTTATGCACACTTCTTTCACTTTACATATTTCTTATGCACACTTCTTTCCCTTTACATATTTCTTATGCACACTTCTTTCCCTTTACATATTTCTTATGCACACTTCTTTCCCTTTACATATTTCTTATGCACACTTCTTTCCCTTTACATATTTCTTATGCACACTTCTTTCCCTTTACATATTTCTTATGCACACTTCTTTCCCTTTACATATTTTTTATGCACACTTCTTTCCCTTTACATATTTCTTATGCACACTTCTTTCCCTTTACATATTTCTTATGCACACTTTTTTCCCTTTACATATTTCTTATGCACACTTCTTTCCCTTTACATATTTCTTATGCACACTTATTTCCCTTTACATATTTCTTATGCACACTTCTTTCCCTTTACATATTTCTTATGCACACTTCTTTCCCTTTACATATTTCTTATGCACACTTCTTTCCCTTTACATATTTCTTATGCACACTTCTTTCCCTTTACATATTTCTTATGCACACTTCTTTCCCTTTACATATTTCTTATGCACACTTCTTTCCCTTTACATATTTCTTATGCACACTTCTTTCCC
This sequence comes from Crossaster papposus, assembly GCA_037893245.1. Classification (NCBI taxonomy): domain Eukaryota; kingdom Metazoa; phylum Echinodermata; class Asteroidea; order Velatida; family Solasteridae; genus Crossaster; species Crossaster papposus. The sequence continues at coordinate 50,793 of JBAIAA010000695.1, read as the reverse complement.
TTTACATATTTCTTATGCACACTTCTTTCCCTTTACATATTTCTTATGCACACTTCTTTCCCTTTACATATTTCTTATGCACACTTCTTTCCCTTTACATATTTCTTATGCACACTTCTTTCCCTTTACATATTTCTTATGCACACTTCTTTCCCTTTACATATTTCTTATGCACAGTTCTTTCCCTTTACATATTTCTTATGCACACTTCTTTCCCTTTACATATTTATTATGCACACTTCTTTCCCTTTACATATTTCTTATGCACACTTCTTTCCCTTTACATATTTCTTATGCACACTTCTTTCCCTTTACATATTTCTTATGCACACTTCTTTCCCTTTACATATTTCTTATGCACACTTCTTTCCCTTTACATATTTCTTATGCACACTTCTTTCCCTTTACATATTTCTTATGCACACTTCTTTCCCTTTACATATTTCTTATGCACACTTCTTTCCCTTTACATATTTAACTCGAGGGCTTGTTCCCACATCGTGTGTTTATTTCTTATGCACACTTCTTTCCCTTTACATATTTCTTATGCACACTTCTTTCCCTTTACATATTTCTTATGCACACTTCTTTCCCTTTACATATTTCTTATGCACACTTCTTTCCCTTTACATATTTCTTATGCACACTTCTTTCCCTTTACATATTTCTTATGCACACTTCTTTCCCTTTACATATTTCTTATGCACACTTCTTTCCCTTTACATATTTCTTATGCACACTTCTTTCCCTTTACATATTTCTTATGCACACTTCTTTCCCTTTACATATTTCTTATGCACACTTCTTTCCCTTTACATATTTCTTATGCACACTTCTTTCCCTTTACATATTTCTTATGCACACTTCTTTCCCTTTACATATTTCTTATGCACACTTCTTTCCCTTTACATATTTCTTATGCACACTTCTTTCCCTTTACATATTTCTTATGCACACTTCTTTCCCTTTACATATTTAACTCGAGGGCTTGTTCCCACATCATGTGTTTATTTCTTATGCACACTTCTTTCCCTTTACATATTTAACTCGAGGGCTTGTTCCCACATCATGTGTTTATTTCTTATGCACACTTCTTTCCCTTTACATATTTAACTCGAGGGCTTGTTCCCACATCATGTGTTTATTTCTTATGCACACTTCTTTCCCTTTACATATTTAACTCGAGGGCTTGTTCCCACATCATGTGTTTATTTCTTATGCACACTTCTTTCCCTTTACATATTTAACTCGAGGGCTTGTCCCGACATCATGTGTTTATTTCTTATGCACACTTCTTTCCCTTTACATATTTCTTATGCACATTTCTTTCCCTTTACATATTTCTTATGCACACTTCTTTCCCTTTACATATTTCTTATGCACACTTCTTTCCCTTTACATATTTCTTATGCACACTTCTTTCCCTTTACATATTTCTTATGCACACTTCTTTCCCTTTACATATTTCTTATGCACACTTCTTTCACTTTACATATTTCTTATGCACACTTCTTTCCCTTTACATATTTCTTATGCACACTTCTTTCCCTTTACATATTTCTTATGCACACTTCATTCCCTTTACATATTTCTTATGCACACTTCTTTCCCTTTACATATTTCTTATGCACACTTCTTTCCCTTTACATATTTCTTATGCACACTTCTTTCCCTTTACATATTTTTTATGCACACTTCTTTCCCTTTACATATTTCTTATGCACACTTCTTTCCCTTTACATATTTCTTATGCACACTTTTTTCCCTTTACATATTTCTTATGCACACTTCTTTCCCTTTACATATTTCTTATGCACACTTCTTTCCCTTTACATATTTCTTATGCACACTTATTTCCCTTTACATATTTCTTATGCACACTTCTTTCCCTTTACATATTTCTTATGCACACTTCTTTCCCTTTACATATTTCTTATGCACACTTCTTTCCCTTTACATATTTCTTATGCACACTTCTTTCCCTTTACATATTTCTTATGCACACTTCTTTCCCTTTACATATTTCTTATGCACACTTCTTTCCCTTTACATATTTCTTATGCACACTTCTTTCCCTTTACATATTTCTTATGCACACTTCTTTCCCTTTACATATTTCTTATGCACACTTCTTTCCCTTTACATATTTCTTATGCACACTTCTTTCCCTTTACATATTTCTTATGCACACTTCTTTCCCTTTACATATTTCTTATGCACACTTCTTTCCCTTTACATATTTCTTATGCACACTTCTTTCCCTTTACATATTTCTTATGCACACTTCTTTCCCTTTACATATTTCTTATGCACACTTCTTTCCCTTTACATATTTCTTATGCACACTTCTTTCCCTTTACATATTTCGTATGCACACTTCTTTCCCTTTACATATTTCTTATGCACACTTCTTTTCCCTTTACATATTTCTTATGCACACTTCTTTCCCTTTACATATTTCTTATGCACACTTCTTTCCCTTTACATATTTCTTATGCACACTTCTTTCCCTTTACATATTTCTTATGCACACTTCTTTCCCTTTACATATTTCTTATGCACACTTCTTTCCCTTTACATATTTCTTATGCACACTTCTTTCCCTTTACATATTTCTTATGCACACTTCTTTCCCTTTACATATTTCTTATCCACACTTCTTTCCCTTTACATATTTCTTATGCACACTTCTTTCCCTTTACATATTTCTTATGCACACTTCTTTCCCTTTACATATTTCTTATGCACACTTCTTTCCCTTTACATATTTCTTATGCACACTTCTTTCCCTTTACATATTTCTTATGCACACTTCTTTCCCTTTACATATTTCTTATGCACACTTCTTTCCCTTTACATATTTCTTATGCACACTTCTTTCCCTTTACATATTTCGTATGCACACTTCTTTCCCTTTACATATTTCTTATGCACACTTCTTTCCCTTTACATATTTCTTATGCACACTTCTTTCCCTTTACATATTTAACTCGAGGGCTTGTTCCCACATCATGTGTTTATTTCTTATGCACACTTCTTTCCCTTTACATATTTAACTCGAGGGCTTGTTCCCACATCATGTGTTTATTTCTTATGCACACTTCTTTCCCTTTACATATTAAACTCGAGGGCTTGTTCCCACATCATGTGTTTATTTCTTATGCACACTTCTTTCCCTTTACATATTTCTTATGCACACTTCTTTCCCTTTACATATTTCTTATGCACACTTCTTTCCCTTTACATATTTCTTATGCACACTTCTTTCCCTTTACATATTTCTTATGCACACTTCTTTCCCTTTATTATTTCTTATGCACACTTCTTTCCCTTTACATATTTCTTATGCACACTTCTTTCCCTTTACATATTTCTTATGCACACTTCTTTCCCTTTACATATTTCTTATGCACACTTCTTTCCCTTTACATATTTCTTATGCACACTTCTTTCCATTTACATATTTCTTATGCACACTTCTTTCCCTTTACATATTTCTTATGCACACTTCTTTCCCTTTACATATTTCTTATGCACACTTCTTTCCCTTTACATATTTCTGATGCCCACTTCTTTCCCTTTACATATTTCTTATGCACACTTCTTTCCCTTTACATATTTCTTATGCACACTTCTTTCCCTTTACATATTTCTTATGCACACTTCTTTCCCTTTACATATTTCTTATGCACACTTCTTTCCCTTTACATATTTCTTATGCACACTTCTTTCCCTTTACATATTTCTTATGCACACTTCTTTCCCTTTACATATTTCTTATGCACACTTCTTTCCCTTTACATATTTCTTATGCACACTTCTTTCCCTTTACATATTTCTTATGCACACTTCTTTCCCTTTACATATTTATTATGCACACTTCTTTCCCTTTACATATTTATTATGCACACTTCTTTCCCTTTACATATTTATTATGCACACTTCTTTCCCTTTACATATTTATTATGCACACTTCTTTCCCTTTACATATTTAACTCGAGGGCTTGTTCCCACATCATGTGTTTATTTCTTATGCACACTTCTTTCCCTTTACATATTTCTTATGCACACTTCTTTCCCTTTACATATTTCTTATGCACACTTCTTTCCCTTTACATATTTCTTATGCACACTTCTTTCCCTTTACATATTTCTTATGCACACTTCTTTCCCTTTACATATTTCTTATGCACACTTCTTTCCCTTTACATATTTCTTATGCACACTTCTTTCCCTTTACATATTTCTTATGCACACTTCTTTCCCTTTACATATTTCTTATGCACACTTCTTTCCCTTTACATATTTCTTATGCACACTTCTTTCCCTTTACATATTTCTTATGCACACTTCTTTCCCTTTACATATTTCTTATGCACACTTCTTTCCCTTTACATATTTCTTATGCACACTTCTTTCCCTTTGCATATTTCTTATGCACACTTCTTTCCCTTTACATATTTCTTATGCACACTTATTTCCCTTTACATATTTCTTATGCACACTTCTTTCCCTTTACATATTTAACTCGAGGGCTTGTTCCCACATCATGTGTTTATTTCTTATGCACACTTCTTTCCCTTTACATATTTCTTATGCACACTTCTTTCCCTTTACATATTTCTTATGCACACTTCTTTCCCTTTACATATTTCTTATGCACACTTCTTTCCCTTTACATATTTCTTATGCACACTTCTTTCCCTTTACATATTTCTTATGCACACTTCTTTCCCTTTACATATTTCTTATGCACACTTCTTTCCCTTTACATATTTCTTATGCACACTTCTTTCCCTTTACATATTTCTTATGCACACTTCTTTCCCTTTACATATTTCTTATGCACACTTCTTTCCCTTTACATATTTCTTATGCACACTTCTTTCCCTTTACATATTTCTTATGCACACTTCTTTCCCTTTACATATTTCTTATGCACACTTCTTTCCCTTTACATATTTCTTATGCACACTTCTTTCCCTTTACATATTTCTTATGCACACTTCTTTCCCTTTACATATTTCTTATGCACACTTCTTTCCCTTTACATATTTCTTATGCACACTTCTTTCCCTTTACATATTTCTTATGCACACTTCTTTCCCTTTACATATTTCTTATGCACACTTCTTTCCCTTTACATATTTCTTATGCACACTTCTTTCCCTTTACATATTTCTTATGCACACTTCTTTCCCTTTACATATTTCTTATGCACACTTCTTTCCCTTTACATATTTCTTATGCACACTTCTTTCCCTTTACATATTTCTTATGCACACTTCTTTCCCTTTACATATTTCTTATGCACACTTCTTTCCCTTTACATATTTCTTATGCACACTTCTTTCCCTTTACATATTTCTTATGCACACTTCTTTCCCTTTACATATTTCTTATGCACACTTCTTTCCCTTTACATATTTCTTATGCACACTTCTTTCCCTTTACATATTTCTTATGCACATTTCTTTCCCTTTACATATTTCTTATGCACACTTCTTTCCCTTTACATATTTCTTATGCACACTTCTTTCCCTTTACATATTTCTTATGCACACTTCTTTCCCTTTACATATTTCTTATGCACACTTCTTTCCCTTTACATATTTCTTATGCACACTTCTTTCCCTTTACATATTTCTTATGCACACTTCTTTCCCTTTACATATTTCTTATGCACACTTCTTTCCCTTTACATATTTCTTATGCACACTTCTTTCCCTTTACATATTTCTTATGCACACTTCTTTCCCTTTACATATTTCTTATGCACACTTCTTTCCCTTTACATATTTCTTATGCACACTTCTTTCCCTTTACATATTTCTTATGCACACTTCTTTCCCTTTACATATTTCTTATGCACACTTCTTTCCCTTTACATATTTCTTATGCACACTTCTTTCCCTTTACATATTTAACTCGAGGGCTTGTTCCCACATCATGTATTTATTTCTTATGCACACTTCTTTCCCTTTACATATTTTGTATGCACACTTCTTTCCCTTTACATATTTCTTATGCACACTTCTTTCCCTTTAAATATTTCTTATGCACACTTCTTTCCCTTTACATATTTCTTATGCACACTTCTTTCCCTTTACATATTTCTTATGCACACTTCTTTCCCTTTACATATTTCTTATGCACACTTCTTTCCCTTTACATATTTCTTATGCACACTTCTTTCCCTTTACATATTTCTTATGCACACTTCTTTCTCTTTACATATTTCTTATGCACACTTCTTTCCCTTTACATATTTCTTATGCACACTTCTTTCCCTTTACATATTTCTTATGCACACTTCTTTCCCTTTACATATTTCTTATGCACACTTCTTTCCCTTTACATATTTCTTATGCACACTTCTTTCCCTTTACATATTTCTTATGCACACTTCTTTCCCTTTACATATTTCTTATGCACACTTCTTTCCCTTTACATATTTCTTATGCACACTTCTTTCCCTTTACATATTTCTTATGCACACTTCTTTCCCTTTACATATTTTTTATGCACACTTCTTTCCCTTTACATATTTCTTATGCACACTTCTTTCCCTTTACATATTTCTTATGCACACTTCTTTCCCTTTACATATTTCTTATGCACACTTCTTTCCCTTTACATATTTCTTATGCACACTTCTTTCCCTTTACATATTTCTTATGCACACTTCTTTCCCTTTACATATTTCTTATGCACACTTCTTTCCCTTTACATATTTCTTATGCACACTTCTTTCCCTTTACATATTTTTTATGCACACTTCTTTCCCTTTACATATTTCTTATGCACACTTCTTTCCCTTTACATATTTCTTATGCACACTTCTTTCCCTTTACATATTTCTTATGCACACTTCTTTCCCTTTACATATTTCTTATGCACACTTCTTTCCCTTTACATATTTCTTATGCACACTTCTTTCCCTTTACATATTTAACTCGAGGGCTTGTTCCCACATCATGTGTTTATTTCTTATGCACACTTCTTTCCCTTTACATATTTTGTATGCACACTTCTTTCCCTTTACATATTTCTTATGCACACTTCTTTCCCTTTACATATTTCTTATGCACACTTCTTTCCCTTTACATATTTCTTATGCACACTTCTTTCCCTTTACATATTTCTTATGCACACTTCTTTCTCTTTACATATTTCTTATGCACACTTCTTTCCCTTTACATATTTCTTATGCACACTTCTTTCCCTTTACATATTTCTTATGCACACTTCTTTCCCTTTACATATTTATTATGCACACTTCTTTCCCTTTACATATTTCTTATGCACACTTCTTTCCATTTACATATTTCTTATGCACACTTCTTTCTCTTTACATATTTCTTATGCACACTTCTTTCCCTTTACATATTTCTTATGCACACTTCTTTCCCTTTACATATTTCTTATGCACACTTCTTTCCCTTTACATATTTCTTATGCACACTTCTTTCCCTTTACATATTTCTTATGCACACTTCTTTCCCTTTACATATTTCTTATGCACACTTCTTTCCCTTTACATATTTCTTATGCACACTTCTTTCCCTTTACATATTTCTTATGCACACTTCTTTCCCTTTACATATTTCTTATGCACACTTCTTTCCCTTTACATATTTCTTATGCACACTTCTTTCCCTTTACATATTTCTTATGCACACTTCTTTCCCTTTACATATTTCTTATGCACACTTCTTTCCCTTTACATATTTCTTATGCACACTTCTTTCCCTTTACATATTTCTTATGCACACTTCTTTCCCTTTACATATTTCTTATGCACACTTCTTTCCCTTTACATATTTCTTATGCACACTTCTTTCCCTTTACATATTTCTTATGCACACTTCTTTCCCTTTACATATTTCTTATGCACACTTCTTTCCCTTTACATATTTAACTCGAGGGCTTGTTCCCACATCATGTGTTTATTTCTTATGCACACTTCTTTCCCTTTACATATTGTTTATGCACATTTCTTTCCCTTTACATATTTCTTATGCACACTTCTTTCCCTTTACATATTTCTTATGCACACTTCTTTCCCTTTACATATTTCTTATGCACACTTCTTTCCCTTTACATATTTCTTATGCACACTTCTTTCCCTTTACATATTTCTTATGCACACTTCTTTCCCTTTACATATTTCTTATGCACACTTCTTTCCCTTTACATATTTCTTTTGCACAATTCTTTCCCTTTACATATTTCTTATGCACACTTCTTTCCCTTTACATATTTCTTATGCACACTTCTTTCCCTTTACATATTTCTTATGCACACTTCTTTCCCTTTACATATTTCTTATGCACACTTTTTTCCCTTTGCATATTTCTTATGCACACTTCTTTCCCTTTACATATTTCTTATGCACACTTCTTTCCCTTTACATATTTCTTATGCACACTTCTTTCCCTTTACATATTTCTTATGCACACTTCTTTCCCTTTACATATTTCTTATGCACACTTCTTTCCCTTTACATATTTATTATGCACACTTCTTTCCCTTTACATATTTCTTATGCACACTTCTTTCCCTTTACATATTTCTTATGCACACTTCTTTCCCTTTACATATTTATTATGCACACTTCTTTCCCTTTACATATTTCTTATGCACACTTCTTTCCCTTTACATATTTCTTATGCACACTTCTTTCCCTTTACATATTTCTTATGCACACTTCTTTCCCTTTACATATTTCTTATGCACACTTCTTTCCCTTTACATATTTCTTATGCACACTTCTTTCCCTTTACATATTTCTTATGTACACTTCTTTCCCTTTACATATTTATTATGCACACTTCTTTCCCTTTACATATTTCTTATGCACACTTCTTTCCCTTTACATATTTCTTATGCACACTTCTTTCCCTTTACATATTTCTTATGCACACTTCTTTCCCTTTACATATTTCTTATGCACACTTCTTTCCCTTTACATATTTCTTATGCACACTTCTTTCCCTTTACATATTTCTTATGCACACTTCTTTCCCTTTACATATTTCTTATGCACACTTCTTTCCCTTTACATATTTCTTATGCACACTTCTTTCCCTTTACATATTTCTTATGCACACTTCTGTCCCTTTACATATTTCTTATGCACACTTCTTTCCCTTTACATATTTCTTATGCACACTTCTTTCCCTTTACATATTTCTTATGCACACTTCTTTCCCTTTACATATTTCTTATGCACACTTCTTTCCCTTTACATATTTCTTATGCACACTTCTTTCCCTTTACATATTTCTTATGCACACTTCTTTCCCTTTACATATTTCTTATGCACACTTCTTTCCCTTTACATATTTCTTATGCACACTTCTTTCCCTTTACATATTTCTTATGCACACTTCTTTCCCTTTACATATTTCTTATGCACACTTCTTTCCCTTTACATATTTCTTATGCACACTTCTTTCCCTTTACATATTTCTTATGTACACTTCTTTCCCTTTACATATTTCTTATGCACACTTCTTTCCCTTTACATATTTCTTATGCACACTTCTTTCCCTTTACATATTTCTTATGCACACTTCTTTCCCTTTACATATTTCTTATGCACACTTCTTTCCCTTTACATATTTCTTATGCACACTTCTTTCCCTTTACATATTTCTTATGCACACTTCTTTCCCTTTACATATTTCTTATGCACACTTCTTTCCCTTTACATATTTCTTATGCACACTTCTTTCCCTTTACATATTTCTTATGCACACTTCTTTCCCTTTACATATTTCTTATGCACACTTCTTTCCCTTTACATATTTCTTATGCACACTTCTTTCCCTTTACATATTTCTTATGCACACTTCTTTCCCTTTACATATTTCTTATGCACACTTCTTTCCCTTTACATATTTCTTATGCACACTTCTTTCCCTTTACATATTTCTTATGCACACTTCTTTCCCTTTACATATTTAACTCGAGGGCTTGTTCCCACATCATGTGTTTATTTCTTATGCACACTTCTTTCCCTTTACATATTTCTTATGCACACTTCTTTCCCTTTACATATTTCTTATGCACACTTCTTTCCCTTTACATATTTCTTATGCACACTTATTTCCCTTTACATATTTCTTATGCACACTTCTTTCCCTTTACATATTTCTTATGCACACTTCTTTCCCTTTACATATTTCTTATGCACACTTCTTTCCCTTTACATATTTCTTATGCACACTTCTTTCCCTTTACATATTTCTTATGCACACTTCTTTCCCTTTACATATTTCTTATGCACACTTCTTTCTCTTTACATATTTCTTATGCACACTTCTTTCCCTTTACATATTTCTTATGCACACTTCTTTCCCTTTACATATTTCTTATGCACACTTCTTTCCCTTTACATATTTCTTATGCACAATTCTTTCCCTTTACATATTTCTTATGCACACTTCTTTCCCTTTACATATTTAACTCGAGGGCTTGTCCCGACATCATGTGTTTATTTCTTATGCACACTTCTTTCCCTTTACATATTTCTTATGCACACTTCTTTCCCTTTACATATTTCTTATGCACACTTCTTTCCCTTTACATATTTCTTATGCACACTTCTTTCCCTTTACATATTTCTTATGCACACTTCTTTCCCTTTACATATTTCTTATGCACACTTCTTTCCCTTTACATATTTCTTATGCACACTTCTTTCCCTTTACATATTTCTTATGCACACTTCTTTCCCTTTACATATTTCTTATGCACACTTCTTTCCCTTTACATATTTCTTATGCACACTTCTTTCCCTTTACATATTTCTTATGCACACTTCTTTCCCTTTACATATTTCTTATGCACACTTCTTTCCCTTTACATATTTCTTATGCACACTTCTTTCCCTTTACATATTTCTTATGCACACTTCTTTCCCTTTACATATTTCTTATGCACACTTCTTTCCCTTTACATATTTCTTATGCACACTTCTTTCCCTTTACATATTTCTTATGCACACTTCTTTCCCTTTACATATTTCTTATGCACACTTCTTTCCCTTTACATATTTCTTATGCACACTTCTTTCCCTTTACATATTTCTTATGCACACTTCTTTCCCTTTACATATTTCTTATGCACACTTCTTTCCCTTTACATATTTCTTATTCACACTTCTTTCCCTTTAGATATTTCTTATGCACACTTCTTTCCCTTTACATATTTCTTATGCACACTTCTTTCCCTTTACATATTTCTTATGCACACTTCTTTCCCTTTACATATTTCTTATGCACACTTCTTTCCCTTTACATATTTCTTATGCACACTTCTTTCCCTTTACATATTTAACTCGAGGGCTTGTTCCCACATCATGTGTTTATTTCTTATGCACACTTCTTTCCCTTTACATATTTCTTATGCACACTTCTTTCCCTTTACATATTTCTTATGCACACTTCTTTCCCTTTACATATTTCTTATGCACACTTATTTCCCTTTACATATTTCTTATGCACACTTCTTTCCCTTTACATATTTCTTATGCACACTTCTTTCCCTTTACATATTTCTTATGCACACTTCTTTCCCTTTACATATTTCTTATGCACACTTCTTTCCCTTTACATATTTCTTATGCACACTTCTTTCCCTTTACATATTTCTTATGCACACTTCTTTCTCTTTACATATTTCTTATGCACACTTCTTTCCCTTTACATATTTCTTATGCACACTTCTTTCCCTTTACATATTTCTTATGCACACTTCTTTCCCTTTACATATTTCTTATGCACAATTCTTTCCCTTTACATATTTCTTATGCACACTTCTTTCCCTTTACATATTTAACTCGAGGGCTTGTCCCGACATCATGTGTTTATTTCTTATGCACACTTCTTTCCCTTTACATATTTCTTATGCACACTTCTTTCCCTTTACATATTTCTTATGCACACTTCTTTCCCTTTACATATTTCTTATGCACACTTCTTTCCCTTTACATATTTCTTATGCACACTTCTTTCCCTTTACATATTTCTTATGCACACTTCTTTCCCTTTACATATTTCTTATGCACACTTCTTTCCCTTTACATATTTCTTATGCACACTTCTTTCCCTTTACATATTTCTTATGCACACTTCTTTCCCTTTACATATTTCTTATGCACACTTCTTTCCCTTTACATATTTCTTATGCACACTTCTTTCCCTTTACATATTTCTTATGCACACTTCTTTCCCTTTACATATTTCTTATGCACACTTCTTTCCCTTTACATATTTCTTATGCACACTTCTTTCCCTTTACATATTTCTTATGCACACTTCTTTCCCTTTACATATTTCTTATGCACACTTCTTTCCCTTTACATATTTCTTATGCACACTTCTTTCCCTTTACATATTTCTTATGCACACTTCTTTCCCTTTACATATTTCTTATGCACACTTCTTTCCCTTTACATATTTCTTATGCACACTTCTTTCCCTTTACATATTTCTTATGCACACTTCTTTCCCTTTACATATTTCTTATGCACACTTCTTTCCCTTTACATATTTCTTATGCACACTTCTTTCCCTTTACATATTTCTTATGCACACTTCTTTCCCTTTACATATTTCTTATGCACACTTCTTTCCCTTTACATATTTCTTATGCACACTTCTTTCCCTTTACATATTTCTTATGCACACTTCTTTCCCTTTACATATTTATTATGCACACTTCTTTCCCTTTACATATTTCTTATGCACACTTCTTTCCCTTTACATATTTCTTATGCATCCCTTTACATATTTCTTATGCACACTTCTTTCCCTTTACATATTTCTTATGCACACTTCTTTCCCTTTACATATTTCTTAATGCACACTTCTTTCCCTTTACATATTTCTTATGCACACTTCTTTCCCTTTACATATTTCTTATGCAGCACTTCTTTCCCTTTACATATTTCTTATGCACACTTCTTTCCCTTTACATATTTCTTATGCACACTTCTTTCCCTTTACATATTTCTTATGCACACTTCTTTCCCTTTACCATATTTCTTATGCACACTTCTTTCCCTTTACATATTTCTTATGCACACTTCTTTCCCTTTACATATTTCTTATGCACACTTCTTTCCCTTTACATATTTCTTATGCACACTTCTTTCCCTTTACATATTTCTTATGCACACTTCTTTCCCTTTACATATTTCTTATGCACACTTCTTTCCCTTTACATATTTCTTATGCACACTTCTTTCCCTTTACATATTCCTTATGCACACTTCTTTCCCTTTACATATTTCTTATGCACACTTCTTTCCCTTTACATATTTCTTATGCACACTTCTTTCCATTTACATATTTCTTATGCACACTTCTTTCCCTTTACATATTTCTTATGCACACTTCTTTCCCTTTACATATTTCTTATGCACACTTCTTTCCCTTTACATATTTCTTATGCACACTTCTTTCCCTTACATATTAACTCGAGGGCTTGTTCCCACATCATGTGTTTATTTCTTATGCACACTTCTTTCCCTTTACATATTTCTTATGCACACTTCTTTCCCTTTACATATTTCTTATGCACACTTCTTTCCCTTTACATATTTCTTATGCACACTTCTTTCCCTTTACATATTTCTTATGCACACTTCTTTCCCTTTACATATTTCTTATGCACACTTCTTTCCCTTTACTAATTTCTTATGCACACTTCTTTCCCTTTACATATTTCTTAATGCACACTTCTTTCCCTTTACATATTTCTTATGCACACTTCTTTCCCTTTACATATTTCTTATGCACACTTCTTTCCCTTTACATATTTCTTATGCACACTTCTTTCCCTTTACATATTCTTATGCACACTTCTTTCCCTTTACATATTTCTTATGCACACTTCTTTCCCTTTACATATTTCTTATGCACACTTCTTTCCCTTTACATATTTCTTATGCACACTTCTTTCCCTTTACATATTTCTTATGCACACTTCTTTCCCTTTACATATTTCTTATGCACACTTCTTTCCCTTTACATATTTCTTATGCACACTTCTTTCCCTTTACATATTTCTTATGCACACTTCTTTCCCTTTACATATTTCTTATGCACACTTCTTTCCCTTTACCATATTTCTTATGCACACTTCTTTCCCTTTACATATTTCTTATGCACACTTCTTTCCCTTTACATACTTTCTTATGCACACTTCTTTCCCTTTACATATTTCTTATGCACACTTCTTTCCCTTTACATATTTCTTATGCACACTTCTTTCCCTTTACATATTTCTTATGCACACTTCTTTCCCTTTACATATTTCTTATGCACACTTCTTTCCCTTTACATATTTCTTATGCACACTTCTTTCCCTTTACATATTTCTTATGCACACTTCTTTCCCTTTACATATTTCTTATGCACACTTCTTTCCCTTTACATATTTCTTATGCACACTCTTTCCTTACATTTTCTTGGACACTCTTTCCCTTTACATATTTCTTATGCACACTTCTTTCCCTTTACATATTTCTTATGCACACTTCTTTCCCTTTACATATTTCTTATGTACACTTCTTTCCCTTTACATATTTCTTATGCACACTTCTTTCCCTTTACATGTTTCTTATGCACACTTCTTTCCCTTTACATATTTCTTATGCACACTTCTTTCCCTTTACATATTTCTTATGCACACTTCTTTCCCTTTACATATTTCTTATGCACACTTCTTTCCCCTTTACATATTTCTTATGCACACTTCTTTCCCTTTACATATTTCTTATGCACACTTCTTTCCCTTTACATATTTCTTATGCACACTTCTTTCCCCTTTACATATTTCTTATGCACACTTCTTTCCCTTTACATATTTCTTATGCACACTTCTTTCCCTTTACATATTTCTTATGCACACTTCTTTCCCTTTACATATTTCTTATGCACACTTCTTTCCCTTTACATATTTCTTATGCACACTTCTTTCCCTTTACATATTTCTTATGCACACTTCTTTCCCTTTACATATTTCTTATGCACACTTCCTTTCCCTTTACATATTTCTTATGCACACTTCTTTCCCTTTACATATTTAACTCGAGGGCTTGTTCCCACATCATGTGTTTATTTCTATGCACACTTCTTTCCCTTTACGTATTTCTTATGCACACTTCTTTCCCTTTACATATTTCTTATGCACACTTCTTTCCCTTTACATATTTCTTATGCACACTTCTTTCCCTTTACATATTTCTTATGCACACTTCTTTCCCTTTACATATTTCTTATACACACTTCTTTCCCTTTACATATTTCTTATGCACACTTCTTTCCCTTTACATATTTCTTATGCACACTTCTTTCCCTTTACATATTTCTTATGCACACTTCTTTCCCTTTACATATTTCTTATGCACACTTCTTTCCCTTTACATATTTCTTATGCACACTTCTTTCCCTTTACATATTTCTTATGCACACTTCTTTCCCTTTACATATTTCTTATGCACACTTCTTTCCCTTTACATATTTCTTATGCACACTTCTTTCCCTTTACATATTTCTTATGCACACTTCTTTCCCTTTACATATTTCTTATGCACACTTTCTTCCCTTTACATATTTCTTATGCACACTTCTTTTCCCTTTACATATTTCTTATGCACACTTCTTTCCCCTTTACATATTTCTTATGCACACTTCTTTCCTTTACATATTTCTTATGCACACTTCTTTCCCTTTACATATTTCTTATGCACACTTCTTTCCCTTTACATATTTCTTATGCACACTTCTTTCCCTTTACATATTTCTTATGCACACTTCTCTCCCTTTACATATTTCTTATGCACACTTCTTTCCCTTTACATATTTCTTATGCACACTTCTTTCCCTTTACATATTTCTTATGCACACTTCTTTCCCTTTACATATTTCTTATGCACACTTCTTTCCCTTTACATATTTCTTATGCACACTTCTTTCCCTTTACATATTTCTTATGCACACTTCTTTCCCTTTACATATTTCTTATGCACACTTCTTTCCCTTTACATATTTCTTATGCACACTTCTTTCCCTTTACATATTTCTTATGCACACTTCTTTCCCTTTACATATTTCTTATGCACACTTCTTTCCCTTTACATATTCGTATGCACCACTTCTTTCCCTTTACATATTTCTTATGCACACTTCTTTCCCCTTTACATATTTCTTATGCACACTTCTTTCCCTTTACATATTTCCTATGCACACTTCTTTCCCTTTACATATTTCTTATGCACACTTCTTTCCCTTTACATATTTCTTATGCACACTTCTTTCCCTTTACATATTTCTTATGCACACTTCTTTCCCTTTACATATTTCTTATGCACACTTCTTTCCCTTTACATATTTCTTATGCACACTTCTTTCCCTTTACATATTTCTTATGCACACTTCTTTCCTTTACATATTTCTTATGCACACTTCTTTCCCTTTACATATTTCTTATGCACACTTCTTTCCCTTTACATATTTCGTATGCACACTTCTTTCCCTTTACATATTTAACTCGAGGGCTTGTTCCCACATCATGTGTTTATTTCATATGCACACTTCTTTCCCTTTACATATTGTTTATGCACATTTCTTTCCCTTTACATATTTCTTATGCACACTTCTTTCCCTTTACATATTTCTTATGCACACTTCTTTCCCTTTACATATTCTTATGCACACTTCTTTCCCTTTACATATTTCTTATGCACACTTCTTTCCCTTTACATATTTCTTATGCACACTTCTTTCCTTTAATATTTCTTATGCACACTTCTTTCCCTTTACATATTTCTTTTGCACACTTCTTTCCCTTTACATATTTCTTATGCACACTTCTTTCCCTTTACATATTTCTTATGCACACTTCTTTCCCTTTACATATTTCTTATGCACACTTCTTCCCTTTACATATTTTCTTATGCACACTTCTTTCCCTTTACATATTTCTTATGCACACTTCTTTCCCTTTACATATTTCTTATGCACACTTCTTTCCCTTTACATATTTCTTATGCACACTTCTTTCCCTTTACATATTTCTTATGCACACTTTTTTCCCTTTACATATTCTTATGCACACTTCTTTCCCTTTACATATTTCTTATGCACACTTCTTTCCCTTTACATATTTCTTATGCACACTTCTTTCCCTTTACATATTTCTTATGCACACTTCTTTCCCTTTACTATTCTTATGCACACTTCTTTCCCTTTACATATTTCTTATGCACACTTCTTTCCCTTTACATATTTCTTATGCACACTTCTTTCCCTTTACATATTTCTTATGCACACTTCTTTCCCTTTACATATTTCTTATGCACACTTCTTTCCCTTTACATATTTCTTATGCACACTTCTTTCCCTTTACATATTTTCTTATGCACACTTCTTTCCCTTTACATATTTGTTATGCACACTTCTTTCCCTTTACATATTTCTTATGCACACTTCTTTCCCTTTACATATTTCTTATGCACACTTCTTTCCCTTTACATATTTCTTATGCACACTTCTTTCCCTTTACATATTTCTTATGCACACTTCTTTGCCCTTTACATATTTCTTATGCACACTTCTTTCCCTTTACATATTTCTTATGCACACTTCTTTCCCTTTACATATTTCTTATGCACACTTCTTTCCCTTTACATATTTCTTATGCACACTTCTTTCCCTTTACATATTTCTTATGCACACTTCTTTCCCTTTACATATTTCTTATGCACACTTCTTTCCCTTTACATATTCCTTATGCACACTTCTTTCCCTTTACATATTTCTTATGCACACTTCTTTCCCTTTACATATTTCTTATGCACACTTCTTTCCCTTTACATATTTCTTATGCACACTTCTTTCCCTTTACATATTTCTTATGCACACTTCTTTCCCTTTACATATTTCTTATGCACACTCTTTCCCATTACATATTTCTTATGCACACTTCTTTCCCTTTACATATTTAACTCTGAGGGCTTGTTCCCACATCATGTGTTTATTTCTTATGCACACTTCTTTCCCTTTACATATTTCTTATGCACACTTCTTTCCCTTTACATATTTCTTATGCACACTTCTTTCCCTTTACATATTTCTTATGCACACTTCTTTCCCTTTACATATTTCTTATGCACACTTCTTTCCCTTTACATATTTCTTATGCACACTTCTTTCCCTTTACATATTTCTTATGCACACTTCTTTCCCTTTACATATTTCTTATGCACACTTCTTTCCCTTTACATATTTCTTATGCACACTTCTTTCCCTTTACATATTTCTTATGCACACTTCTTTCCCTTTACATATTTCTTATGCACACTTCTTTCCCTTTACATATTTCTTATGCACACTTCTTTCCCTTTACATATTTCTTATGCACACTTCTTTCCCTTTACATATTTCTTATGCACACTTCTTTCCCTTTACATATTTCTTATGCACACTTCTTTCCCTTTACATATTTCTTATGCACACTTCTTTCCCTTTACATATTTCTTATGCACACTTCTTTCCCTTTACATATTTCTTATGCACACTTCTTTCCCTTTACATATTTCTTATGCACACTTCTTTCCCTTTACATATTTCTTATGCACACTTCTTTCCCTTTACATATTTCTTATGCACACTTCTTTCCCTTTACATATTTCTTATGCACACTTCTTTCCCTTTACATATTTCTTATGCACACTTCTTTCCCTTTACATATTTCTTATGCACACTTCTTTCCCTTTACATATTTCTTATGCACACTTCTTTCCCTTTACATATTTCTTATGCACACTTCTTTCCCTTTACATATTTCTTATGCACACTTCTTTCCCTTTACATATTTCTTATGCACACTTCTTTCCCTTTACATATTTCTTATGCACACTTCTTTCCCTTTACATATTTCTTATGCACACTTCTTTCCCTTTACATATTTCTTATGCACACTTCTTTCCCTTTACATATTTCTTATGCACACTTCTTTCCCTTTACATATTTCTTATGCACACTTCTTTCCCTTTACATATTTCTTATGCACACTTCTTTCCCTTTACATATTTCTTATGCACACTTCTTTCCCTTTACATATTTCTTATGCACACTTCTTTCCCTTTACATATTTCTTATGCACACTTCTTTCCCTTTACATATTTCTTATGCACACTTCTTTCCCTTTACATATTTCTTATGCACACTTCTTTCCCTTTACATATTTCTTATGCACACTTCTTTCCCTTTACATATTTCTTATGCACACTTCTTTCCCTTTACATATTTCTTATGCACACTTCTTTCCCTTTACATATTTCTTATGCGACACTTCTTTCCCTTTACATATTTCTTATGCACACTTCTTTCCCTTTACATATTTCTTATGCACACTTCTTTCCCTTTACATATTTCTTATGCACACTTCTTTCCCTTTACATATTTCTTATGCACACTTCTTTCCCTTTACATATTTCTTATGCACACTTCTTTCCCTTTACATATTTCTTATGCACACTTCTTTCCCTTTACATATTTCTTATGCACACTTCTTTCCCTTTACATATTTCTTATGCACACTTCTTTCCCTTTACATATTTCTTATGCACACTTCTTTCCCTTTACATATTTCTTATGCACACTTCTTTCCCTTTACATATTTCTTATGCACACTTCTTTCCCTTTACATATTTCTTATGCACACTTCTTTCCCTTTACATATTTCTTATGCACACTTCTTTCCCTTTACATATTTCTTATGCACACTTCTTTCCCTTTACATATTTCTTATGCACACTTCTTTCCCTTTACATATTTCTTATGCACACTTCTTTCCCTTTACATATTTCTTATGCACACTTCTTTCCCTTTACATATTTCTTATGCACACTTCTTTCCCTTTACATATTTCTTATGCACACTTCTTTCCCTTTACATATTTCTTATGCACACTTCTTTCCCTTTACATATTTCTTATGCACACTTCTTTCCCTTTACATATTTCTTATGCACACTTCTTTCCCTTTACATATTTCTTATGCACACTTCTTTCCCTTTACATATTTCTTATGCACACTTCTTTCCCTTTACATATTTCTTATGCACACTTCTTTCCCTTTACATATTTCTTATGCACACTTCTTTCCCTTTACATATTTCTTATGCACACTTCTTTCCCTTTACATATTTCTTATGCACACTTCTTTCCCTTTACATATTTCTTATGCACACTTCTTTCCCTTTACATATTTCTTATGCACACTTCTTTCCCTTTACATATTTCTTATGCACACTTCTTTCCCTTTACATATTTCTTATGCACACTTCTTTCCCTTTACATATTTCTTATGCACACTTCTTTCCCTTTACATATTTCTTATGCACACTTCTTTCCCTTTACATATTTCTTATGCACACTTCTTTCCCTTTACATATTTCTTATGCACACTTCTTTCCCTTTACATATTTCTTATGCACACTTCTTTCCCTTTACATATTTCTTATGCACACTTCTTTCCCTTTACATATTTCTTATGCACACTTCTTTCCCTTTACATATTTCTTATGCACACTTCTTTCCCTTTACATATTTCTTATGCACACTTCTTTCCCTTTACATATTTCTTATGCACACTTCTTTCCCTTTACATATTTCTTATGCACACTTCTTTCCCTTTACATATTTCTTATGCACACTTCTTTCCCTTTACATATTTCTTATGCACACTTCTTTCCCTTTACATATTTCTTATGCACACTTCTTTCCCTTTACATATTTCTTATGCACACTTCTTTCCCTTTACATATTTCTTATGCACACTTCTTTCCCTTTACATATTTCTTATGCACACTTCTTTCCCTTTACATATTTCTTATGCACACTTCTTTCCCTTTACATATTTCTTATGCACACTTCTTTCCCTTTACATATTTCTTATGCACACTTCTTTCCCTTTACATATTTCTTATGCACACTTCTTTCCCTTTACATATTTCTTATGCACACTTCTTTCCCTTTACATATTTCTTATGCACACTTCTTTCCCTTTACATATTTCTTATGCACACTTCTTTCCCTTTACATATTTCTTATGCACACTTCTTTCCCTTTACATATTTCTTATGCACACTTCTTTCCCTTTACATATTTCTTATGCACACTTCTTTCCCTTTACATATTTCTTATGCACACTTCTTTCCCTTTACATATTTCTTATGCACACTTCTTTCCCTTTACATATTTCTTATGCACACTTCTTTCCCTTTACATATTTCTTATGCACACTTCTTTCCCTTTACATATTTCTTATGCACACTTCTTTCCCTTTACATATTTCTTATGCACACTTCTTTCCCTTTACATATTTCTTATGCACACTTCTTTCCCTTTACATATTTCTTATGCACACTTCTTTCCCTTTACATATTTCTTATGCACACTTCTTTCCCTTTACATATTTCTTATGCACACTTCTTTCCCTTTACATATTTCTTATGCACACTTCTTTCCCTTTACATATTTCTTATGCACACTTCTTTCCCTTTACATATTTCTTATGCACACTTCTTTCCCTTTACATATTTCTTATGCACACTTCTTTCCCTTTACATATTTCTTATGCACACTTCTTTCCCTTTACATATTTCTTATGCACACTTCTTTCCCTTTACATATTTCTTATGCACACTTCTTTCCCTTTACATATTTCTTATGCACACTTCTTTCCCTTTACATATTTCTTATGCACACTTCTTTCCCTTTACATATTTCTTATGCACACTTCTTTCCCTTTACATATTTCTTATGCACACTTCTTTCCCTTTACATATTTCTTATGCACACTTCTTTCCCTTTACATATTTCTTATGCACACTTCTTTCCCTTTACATATTTCTTATGCACACTTCTTTCCCTTTACATATTTCTTATGCACACTTCTTTCCCTTTACATATTTCTTATGCACACTTCTTTCCCTTTACATATTTCTTATGCACACTTCTTTCCCTTTACATATTTCTTATGCACACTTCTTTCCCTTTACATATTTCTTATGCACACTTCTTTCCCTTTACATATTTCTTATGCACACTTCTTTCCCTTTACATATTTCTTATGCACACTTCTTTCCCTTTACATATTTCTTATGCACACTTCTTTCCCTTTACATATTTCTTATGCACACTTCTTTCCCTTTACATATTTCTTATGCACACTTCTTTCCCTTTACATATTTCTTATGCACACTTCTTTCCCTTTACATATTTCTTATGCACACTTCTTTCCCTTTACATATTTCTTATGCACACTTCTTTCCCTTTACATATTTCTTATGCACACTTCTTTCCCTTTACATATTTCTTATGCACACTTCTTTCCCTTTACATATTTCTTATGCACACTTCTTTCCCTTTACATATTTCTTATGCACACTTCTTTCCCTTTACATATTTCTTATGCACACTTCTTTCCCTTTACATATTTCTTATGCACACTTCTTTCCCTTTACATATTTCTTATGCACACTTCTTTCCCTTTACATATTTCTTATGCACACTTCTTTCCCTTTACATATTTCTTATGCACACTTCTTTCCCTTTACATATTTCTTATGCACACTTCTTTCCCTTTACATATTTCTTATGCACACTTCTTTCCCTTTACATATTTCTTATGCACACTTCTTTCCCTTTACATATTTCTTATGCACACTTCTTTCCCTTTACATATTTCTTATGCACACTTCTTTCCCTTTACATATTTCTTATGCACACTTCTTTCCCTTTACATATTTCTTATGCACACTTCTTTCCCTTTACATATTTCTTATGCACACTTCTTTCCCTTTACATATTTCTTATGCACACTTCTTTCCCTTTACATATTTCTTATGCACACTTCTTTCCCTTTACATATTTCTTATGCACACTTCTTTCCCTTTACATATTTCTTATGCACACTTCTTTCCCTTTACATATTTCTTATGCACACTTCTTTCCCTTTACATATTTCTTATGCACACTTCTTTCCCTTTACATATTTCTTATGCACACTTCTTTCCCTTTACATATTTCTTATGCACACTTCTTTCCCTTTACATATTTCTTATGCACACTTCTTTCCCTTTACATATTTCTTATGCACACTTCTTTCCCTTTACATATTTCTTATGCACACTTCTTTCCCTTTACATATTTCTTATGCACACTTCTTTCCCTTTACATATTTCTTATGCACACTTCTTTCCCTTTACATATTTCTTATGCACACTTCTTTCCCTTTACATATTTCTTATGCACACTTCTTTCCCTTTACATATTTCTTATGCACACTTCTTTCCCTTTACATATTTCTTATGCACACTTCTTTCCCTTTACATATTTCTTATGCACACTTCTTTCCCTTTACATATTTCTTATGCACACTTCTTTCCCTTTACATATTTCTTATGCACACTTCTTTCCCTTTACATATTTCTTATGCACACTTCTTTCCCTTTACATATTTCTTATGCACACTTCTTTCCCTTTACATATTTCTTATGCACACTTCTTTCCCTTTACATATTTCTTATGCACACTTCTTTCCCTTTACATATTTCTTATGCACACTTCTTTCCCTTTACATATTTCTTATGCACACTTCTTTCCCTTTACATATTTCTTATGCACACTTCTTTCCCTTTACATATTTCTTATGCACACTTCTTTCCCTTTACATATTTCTTATGCACACTTCTTTCCCTTTACATATTTCTTATGCACACTTCTTTCCCTTTACATATTTCTTATGCACACTTCTTTCCCTTTTTCTTATGCACACTTCTTTCCCTTTACATATTTCTTATGCACACTTCTTTCCCTTTACATATTTCTTATGCACACTTCTTTCCCTTTACATATTTCTTATGCACACTTCTTTCCCTTTACATATTTCTTATGCACACTTCTTTCCCTTTACATATTTCTTATGCACACTTCTTTCCCTTTACATATTTCTTATGCACACTTCTTTCCCTTTACATATTTCTTATGCACACTTCTTTCCCTTTACATATTTCTTATGCACACTTCTTTCCCTTTACATATTTCTTATGCACACTTCTTTCCCTTTACATATTTCTTATGCACACTTCTTTCCCTTTACATATTTCTTATGCACACTTCTTTCCCTTTACATATTTCTTATGCACACTTCTTTCCCTTTACATATTTCTTATGCACACTTCTTTCCCTTTACATATTTCTTATGCACACTTCTTTCCCTTTACATATTTCTTATGCACACTTCTTTCCCTTTACATATTTCTTATGCACACTTCTTTCCCTTTACATATTTCTTATGCACACTTCTTTCCCTTTACATATTTCTTATGCACACTTCTTTCCCTTTACATATTTCTTATGCACACTTCTTTCCCTTTACATATTTCTTATGCACACTTCTTTCCCTTTACATATTTCTTATGCACACTTCTTTCCCTTTACATATTTCTTATGCACACTTCTTTCCCTTTACATATTTCTTATGCACACTTCTTTCCCTTTACATATTTCTTATGCACACTTCTTTCCCTTTACATATTTCTTATGCACACTTCTTTCCCTTTACATATTTCTTATGCACACTTCTTTCCCTTTACATATTTCTTATGCACACTTCTTTCCCTTTACATATTTCTTATGCACACTTCTTTCCCTTTACATATTTCTTATGCACACTTCTTTCCCTTTACATATTTCTTATGCACACTTCTTTCCCTTTACATATTTCTTATGCACACTTCTTTCCCTTTACATATTTCTTATGCACACTTCTTTCCCTTTACATATTTCTTATGCACACTTCTTTCCCTTTACATATTTCTTATGCACACTTCTTTCCCTTTACATATTTCTTATGCACACTTCTTTCCCTTTACATATTTCTTATGCACACTTCTTTCCCTTTACATATTTCTTATGCACACTTCTTTCCCTTTACATATTTCTTATGCACACTTCTTTCCCTTTACATATTTCTTATGCACACTTCTTTCCCTTTACATATTTCTTATGCACACTTCTTTCCCTTTACATATTTCTTATGCACACTTCTTTCCCTTTACATATTTCTTATGCACACTTCTTTCCCTTTACATATTTCTTATGCACACTTCTTTCCCTTTACATATTTCTTATGCACACTTCTTTCCCTTTACATATTTCTTATGCACACTTCTTTCCCTTTACATATTTCTTATGCACACTTCTTTCCCTTTACATATTTCTTATGCACACTTCTTTCCCTTTACATATTTCTTATGCACACTTCTTTCCCTTTACATATTTCTTATGCACACTTCTTTCCCTTTACATATTTCTTATGCACACTTCTTTCCCTTTACATATTTCTTATGCACACTTCTTTCCCTTTACATATTTCTTATGCACACTTCTTTCCCTTTACATATTTCTTATGCACACTTCTTTCCCTTTACATATTTCTTATGCACACTTCTTTCCCTTTACATATTTCTTATGCACACTTCTTTCCCTTTACATATTTCTTATGCACACTTCTTTCCCTTTACATATTTCTTATGCACACTTCTTTCCCTTTACATATTTCTTATGCACACTTCTTTCCCTTTACATATTTCTTATGCACACTTCTTTCCCTTTACATATTTCTTATGCACACTTCTTTCCCTTTACATATTTCTTATGCACACTTCTTTCCCTTTACATATTTCTTATGCACACTTCTTTCCCTTTACATATTTCTTATGCACACTTCTTTCCCTTTACATATTTCTTATGCACACTTCTTTCCCTTTACATATTTCTTATGCACACTTCTTTCCCTTTACATATTTCTTATGCACACTTCTTTCCCTTTACATATTTCTTATGCACACTTCTTTCCCTTTACATATTTCTTATGCACACTTCTTTCCCTTTACATATTTCTTATGCACACTTCTTTCCCTTTACATATTTCTTATGCACACTTCTTTCCCTTTACATATTTCTTATGCACACTTCTTTCCCTTTACATATTTCTTATGCACACTTCTTTCCCTTTACATATTTCTTATGCACACTTCTTTCCCTTTACATATTTCTTATGCACACTTCTTTCCCTTTACATATTTCTTATGCACACTTCTTTCCCTTTACATATTTCTTATGCACACTTCTTTCCCTTTACATATTTCTTATGCACACTTCTTTCCCTTTACATATTTCTTATGCACACTTCTTTCCCTTTACATATTTCTTCTTATGCACACTTCTTTCCCTTTACATATTTCTTATGCACACTTCTTTCCCTTTACATATTTCTTATGCACACTTCTTTCCCTTTACATATTTCTTATGCACACTTCTTTCCCTTTACATATTTCTTATGCACACTTCTTTCCCTTTACATATTTCTTATGCACACTTCTTTCCCTTTACATATTTCTTATGCACACTTCTTTCCCTTTACATATTTCTTATGCACACTTCTTTCCCTTTACATATTTCTTATGCACACTTCTTTCCCTTTACATATTTCTTATGCACACTTCTTTCCCTTTACATATTTCTTATGCACACTTCTTTCCCTTTACATATTTCTTATGCACACTTCTTTCCCTTTACATATTTCTTATGCACACTTCTTTCCCTTTACATATTTCTTATGCACACTTCTTTCCCTTTACATATTTCTTATGCACACTTCTTTCCCTTTACATATTTCTTATGCACACTTCTTTCCCTTTACATATTTCTTATGCACACTTCTTTCCCTTTACATATTTCTTATGCACACTTCTTTCCCTTTACATATTTCTTATGCACACTTCTTTCCCTTTACATATTTCTTATGCACACTTCTTTCCCTTTACATATTTCTTATGCACACTTCTTTCCCTTTACATATTTCTTATGCACACTTCTTTCCCTTTACATATTTCTTATGCACACTTCTTTCCCTTTACATATTTCTTATGCACACTTCTTTCCCTTTACATATTTCTTATGCACACTTCTTTCCCTTTACATATTTCTTATGCACACTTCTTTCCCTTTACATATTTCTTATGCACACTTCTTTCCCTTTACATATTTCTTATGCACACTTCTTTCCCTTTACATATTTCTTATGCACACTTCTTTCCCTTTACATATTTCTTATGCACACTTCTTTCCCTTTACATATTTCTTATGCACACTTCTTTCCCTTTACATATTTCTTATGCACACTTCTTTCCCTTTACATATTTCTTATGCACACTTCTTTCCCTTTACATATTTCTTATGCACACTTCTTTCCCTTTACATATTTCTTATGCACACTTCTTTCCCTTTACATATTTCTTATGCACACTTCTTTCCCTTTACATATTTCTTATGCACACTTCTTTCCCTTTACATATTTCTTATGCACACTTCTTTCCCTTTACATATTTCTTATGCACACTTCTTTCCCTTTACATATTTCTTATGCACACTTCTTTCCCTTTACATATTTCTTATGCACACTTCTTTCCCTTTACATATTTCTTATGCACACTTCTTTCCCTTTACATATTTCTTATGCACACTTCTTTCCCTTTACATATTTCTTATGCACACTTCTTTCCCTTTACATATTTCTTATGCACACTTCTTTCCCTTTACATATTTCTTATGCACACTTCTTTCCCTTTACATATTTCTTATGCACACTTCTTTCCCTTTACATATTTCTTATGCACACTTCTTTCCCTTTACATATTTCTTATGCACACTTCTTTCCCTTTACATATTTCTTATGCACACTTCTTTCCCTTTACATATTTCTTATGCACACTTCTTTCCCTTTACATATTTCTTATGCACACTTCTTTCCCTTTACATATTTCTTATGCACACTTCTTTCCCTTTACATATTTCTTATGCACACTTCTTTCCCTTTACATATTTCTTATGCACACTTCTTTCCCTTTACATATTTCTTATGCACACTTCTTTCCCTTTACATATTTCTTATGCACACTTCTTTCCCTTTACATATTTCTTATGCACACTTCTTTCCCTTTACATATTTCTTATGCACACTTCTTTCCCTTTACATATTTCTTATGCACACTTCTTTCCCTTTACATATTTCTTATGCACACTTCTTTCCCTTTACATATTTCTTATGCACACTTCTTTCCCTTTACATATTTCTTATGCACACTTCTTTCCCTTTACATATTTCTTATGCACACTTCTTTCCCTTTACATATTTCTTATGCACACTTCTTTCCCTTTACATATTTCTTATGCACACTTCTTTCCCTTTACATATTTCTTATGCACACTTCTTTCCCTTTACATATTTCTTATGCACACTTCTTTCCCTTTACATATTTCTTATGCACACTTCTTTCCCTTTACATATTTCTTATGCACACTTCTTTCCCTTTACATATTTCTTATGCACACTTCTTTCCCTTTACATATTTCTTATGCACACTTCTTTCCCTTTACATATTTCTTATGCACACTTCTTTCCCTTTACATATTTCTTATGCACACTTCTTTCCCTTTACATATTTCTTATGCACACTTCTTTCCCTTTACATATTTCTTATGCACACTTCTTTCCCTTTACATATTTCTTATGCACACTTCTTTCCCTTTACATATTTCTTATGCACACTTCTTTCCCTTTACATATTTCTTATGCACACTTCTTTCCCTTTACATATTTCTTATGCACACTTCTTTCCCTTTACATATTTCTTATGCACACTTCTTTCCCTTTACATATTTCTTATGCACACTTCTTTCCCTTTACATATTTCTTATGCACACTTCTTTCCCTTTACATATTTCTTATGCACACTTCTTTCCCTTTACATATTTCTTATGCACACTTCTTTCCCTTTACATATTTCTTATGCACACTTCTTTCCCTTTACATATTTCTTATGCACACTTCTTTCCCTTTACATATTTCTTATGCACACTTCTTTCCCTTTACATATTTCTTATGCACACTTCTTTCCCTTTACATATTTCTTATGCACACTTCTTTCCCTTTACATATTTCTTATGCACACTTCTTTCCCTTTACATATTTCTTATGCACACTTCTTTCCCTTTACATATTTCTTATGCACACTTCTTTCCCTTTACATATTTCTTATGCACACTTCTTTCCCTTTACATATTTCTTATGCACACTTCTTTCCCTTTACATATTTCTTATGCACACTTCTTTCCCTTTACATATTTCTTATGCACACTTCTTTCCCTTTACATATTTCTTATGCACACTTCTTTCCCTTTACATATTTCTTATGCACACTTCTTTCCCTTTACATATTTCTTATGCACACTTCTTTCCCTTTACATATTTCTTATGCACACTTCTTTCCCTTTACATATTTCTTATGCACACTTCTTTCCCTTTACATATTTCTTATGCACACTTCTTTCCCTTTACATATTTCTTATGCACACTTCTTTCCCTTTACATATTTCTTATGCACACTTCTTTCCCTTTACATATTTCTTATGCACACTTCTTTCCCTTTACATATTTCTTATGCACACTTCTTTCCCTTTACATATTTCTTATGCACACTTCTTTCCCTTTACATATTTCTTATGCACACTTCTTTCCCTTTACATATTTCTTATGCACACTTCTTTCCCTTTACATATTTCTTATGCACACTTCTTTCCCTTTACATATTTCTTATGCACACTTCTTTCCCTTTACATATTTCTTATGCACACTTCTTTCCCTTTACATATTTCTTATGCACACTTCTTTCCCTTTACATATTTCTTATGCACACTTCTTTCCCTTTACATATTTCTTATGCACACTTCTTTCCCTTTACATATTTCTTATGCACACTTCTTTCCCTTTACATATTTCTTATGCACACTTCTTTCCCTTTACATATTTCTTATGCACACTTCTTTCCCTTTACATATTTCTTATGCACACTTCTTTCCCTTTACATATTTCTTATGCACACTTCTTTCCCTTTACATATTTCTTATGCACACTTCTTTCCCTTTACATATTTCTTATGCACACTTCTTTCCCTTTACATATTTCTTATGCACACTTCTTTCCCTTTACATATTTCTTATGCACACTTCTTTCCCTTTACATATTTCTTATGCACACTTCTTTCCCTTTACATATTTCTTATGCACACTTCTTTCCCTTTACATATTTCTTATGCACACTTCTTTCCCTTTACATATTTCTTATGCACACTTCTTTCCCTTTACATATTTCTTATGCACACTTCTTTCCCTTTACATATTTCTTATGCACACTTCTTTCCCTTTACATATTTTTATGCACGAGCTTCTTTCCCTTTACATATTTCTTATGCACACTTCTTTCCCTTTACATATTTCTTATGCACACTTCTTTCCCTTTACATATTTCTTATGCACACTTCTTTCCCTTTACATATTTCTTATGCACACTTCTTTCCCTTTACATATTTCTTATGCACACTTCTTTCCCTTTACATATTTCTTATGCACACTTCTTTCCCTTTACATATTTCTTATGCACACTTCTTTCCCTTTACATATTTCTTATGCACACTTCTTTCCCTTTACATATTTCTTATGCACACTTCTTTCCCTTTACATATTTCTTATGCACACTTCTTTCCCTTTACATATTTCTTATGCACACTTCTTTCCCTTTACATATTTCTTATGCACACTTCTTTCCCTTTACATATTTCTTATGCACACTTCTTTCCCTTTACATATTTCTTATGCACACTTCTTTCCCTTTACATATTTCTTATGCACACTTCTTTCCCTTTACATATTTCTTATGCACACTTCTTTCCCTTTACATATTTCTTATGCACACTTCTTTCCCTTTACATATTTCTTATGCACACTTCTTTCCCTTTACATATTTCTTATGCACACTTCTTTCCCTTTACATATTTCTTATGCACACTTCTTTCCCTTTACATATTTCTTATGCACACTTCTTTCCCTTTACATATTTCTTATGCACACTTCTTTCCCTTTACATATTTCTTATGCACACTTCTTTCCCTTTACATATTTCTTATGCACACTTCTTTCCCTTTACATATTTCTTATGCACACTTCTTTCCCTTTACATATTTCTTATGCACACTTCTTTCCCTTTACATATTTCTTATGCACACTTCTTTCCCTTTACATATTTCTTATGCACACTTCTTTCCCTTTACATATTTCTTATGCACACTTCTTTCCCTTTACATATTTCTTATGCACACTTCTTTCCCTTTACATATTTCTTATGCACACTTCTTTCCCTTTACATATTTCTTATGCACACTTCTTTCCCTTTACATATTTCTTATGCACACTTCTTTCCCTTTACATATTTCTTATGCACACTTCTTTCCCTTTACATATTTCTTATGCACACTTCTTTCCCTTTACATATTTCTTATGCACACTTCTTTCCCTTTACATATTTCTTATGCACACTTCTTTCCCTTTACATATTTCTTATGCACACTTCTTTCCCTTTACATATTTCTTATGCACACTTCTTTCCCTTTACATATTTCTTATGCACACTTCTTTCCCTTTACATATTTCTTATGCACACTTCTTTCCCTTTACATATTTCTTATGCACACTTCTTTCCCTTTACATATTTCTTATGCACACTTCTTTCCCTTTACATATTTCTTATGCACACTTCTTTCCCTTTACATATTTCTTATGCACACTTCTTTCCCTTTACATATTTCTTATGCACACTTCTTTCCCTTTACATATTTCTTATGCACACTTCTTTCCCTTTACATATTTCTTATGCACACTTCTTTCCCTTTACATATTTCTTATGCACACTTCTTTCCCTTTACATATTTCTTATGCACACTTCTTTCCCTTTACATATTTCTTATGCACACTTCTTTCCCTTTACATATTTCTTATGCACACTTCTTTCCCTTTACATATTTCTTATGCACACTTCTTTCCCTTTACATATTTCTTATGCACACTTCTTTCCCTTTACATATTTCTTATGCACACTTCTTTCCCTTTACATATTTCTTATGCACACTTCTTTCCCTTTACATATTTCTTATGCACACTTCTTTCCCTTTACATATTTCTTATGCACACTTCTTTCCCTTTACATATTTCTTATGCACACTTCTTTCCCTTTACATATTTCTTATGCACACTTCTTTCCCTTTACATATTTCTTATGCACACTTCTTTCCCTTTACATATTTCTTATGCACACTTCTTTCCCTTTACATATTTCTTATGCACACTTCTTTCCCTTTACATATTTCTTATGCACACTTCTTTCCCTTTACATATTTCTTATGCACACTTCTTTCCCTTTACATATTTCTTATGCACACTTCTTTCCCTTTACATATTTCTTATGCACACTTCTTTCCCTTTACATATTTCTTATGCACACTTCTTTCCCTTTACATATTTCTTATGCACACTTCTTTCCCTTTACATATTTCTTATGCACACTTCTTTCCCTTTACATATTTCTTATGCACACTTCTTTCCCTTTACATATTTCTTATGCACACTTCTTTCCCTTTACATATTTCTTATGCACACTTCTTTCCCTTTACATATTTCTTATGCACACTTCTTTCCCTTTACATATTTCTTATGCACACTTCTTTCCCTTTACATATTTCTTATGCACACTTCTTTCCCTTTACATATTTCTTATGCACACTTCTTTCCCTTTACATATTTCTTATGCACACTTCTTTCCCTTTACATATTTCTTATGCACACTTCTTTCCCTTTACATATTTCTTATGCACACTTCTTTCCCTTTACATATTTCTTATGCACACTTC
Organism: Crossaster papposus; assembly: GCA_037893245.1. Lineage (NCBI taxonomy): Eukaryota > Metazoa > Echinodermata > Asteroidea > Velatida > Solasteridae > Crossaster > Crossaster papposus. The sequence goes on along the minus strand of JBAIAA010000695.1, from coordinate 17,905 downwards.
TTTCCCTTTACATATTTCTTATGCACACTTCTTTCCCTTTACATATTTCTTATGCACACTTCTTTCCCTTTACATATTTCTTATGCACACTTCTTTCCCTTTACATATTTCTTATGCACACTTCTTTCCCTTTACATATTTCTTATGCACACTTCTTTCCCTTTACATATTTCTTATGCACACTTCTTTCCCTTTACATATTTCTTATGCACACTTCTTTCCCTTTACATATTTCTTATGCACACTTCTTTCCCTTTACATATTTCTTATGCACACTTCTTTCCCTTTACATATTTCTTATGCACACTTCTTTCCCTTTACATATTTCTTATGCACACTTCTTTCCCTTTACATATTTCTTATGCACACTTCTTTCCCTTTACATATTTCTTATGCACACTTCTTTCCCTTTACATATTTCTTATGCACACTTCTTTCCCTTTACATATTTCTTATGCACACTTCTTTCCCTTTACATATTTCTTATGCACACTTCTTTCCCTTTACATATTTCTTATGCACACTTCTTTCCCTTTACATATTTCTTATGCACACTTCTTTCCCTTTACATATTTCTTATGCACACTTCTTTCCCTTTACATATTTCTTATGCACACTTCTTTCCCTTTACATATTTCTTATGCACACTTCTTTCCCTTTACATATTTCTTATGCACACTTCTTTCCCTTTACATATTTCTTATGCACACTTCTTTCCCTTTACATATTTCTTATGCACACTTCTTTCCCTTTACATATTTCTTATGCACACTTCTTTCCCTTTACATATTTCTTATGCACACTTCTTTCCCTTTACATATTTCTTATGCACACTTCTTTCCCTTTACATATTTCTTATGCACACTTCTTTCCCTTTACATATTTCTTATGCACACTTCTTTCCCTTTACATATTTCTTATGCACACTTCTTTCCCTTTACATATTTCTTATGCACACTTCTTTCCCTTTACATATTTCTTATGCACACTTCTTTCCCTTTACATATTTCTTATGCACACTTCTTTCCCTTTACATATTTCTTATGCACACTTCTTTCCCTTTACATATTTCTTATGCACACTTCTTTCCCTTTACATATTTCTTATGCACACTTCTTTCCCTTTACATATTTCTTATGCACACTTCTTTCCCTTTACATATTTCTTATGCACACTTCTTTCCCTTTACATATTTCTTATGCACACTTCTTTCCCTTTACATATTTCTTATGCACACTTCTTTCCCTTTACATATTTCTTATGCACACTTCTTTCCCTTTACATATTTCTTATGCACACTTCTTTCCCTTTACATATTTCTTATGCACACTTCTTTCCCTTTACATATTTCTTATGCACACTTCTTTCCCTTTACATATTTCTTATGCACACTTCTTTCCCTTTACATATTTCTTATGCACACTTCTTTCCCTTTACATATTTCTTATGCACACTTCTTTCCCTTTACATATTTCTTATGCACACTTCTTTCCCTTTACATATTTCTTATGCACACTTCTTTCCCTTTACATATTTCTTATGCACACTTCTTTCCCTTTACATATTTCTTATGCACACTTCTTTCCCTTTACATATTTCTTATGCACACTTCTTTCCCTTTACATATTTCTTATGCACACTTCTTTCCCTTTACATATTTCTTATGCACACTTCTTTCCCTTTACATATTTCTTATGCACACTTCTTTCCCTTTACATATTTCTTATGCACACTTCTTTCCCTTTACATATTTCTTATGCACACTTCTTTCCCTTTACATATTTCTTATGCACACTTCTTTCCCTTTACATATTTCTTATGCACACTTCTTTCCCTTTACATATTTCTTATGCACACTTCTTTCCCTTTACATATTTCTTATGCACACTTCTTTCCCTTTACATATTTCTTATGCACACTTCTTTCCCTTTACATATTTCTTATGCACACTTCTTTCCCTTTACATATTTCTTATGCACACTTCTTTCCCTTTACATATTTCTTATGCACACTTCTTTCCCTTTACATATTTCTTATGCACACTTCTTTCCCTTTACATATTTCTTATGCACACTTCTTTCCCTTTACATATTTCTTATGCACACTTCTTTCCCTTTACATATTTCTTATGCACACTTCTTTCCCTTTACATATTTCTTATGCACACTTCTTTCCCTTTACATATTTCTTATGCACACTTCTTTCCCTTTACATATTTCTTATGCACACTTCTTTCCCTTTACATATTTCTTATGCACACTTCTTTCCCTTTACATATTTCTTATGCACACTTCTTTCCCTTTACATATTTCTTATGCACACTTCTTTCCCTTTACATATTTCTTATGCACACTTCTTTCCCTTTACATATTTCTTATGCACACTTCTTTCCCTTTACATATTTCTTATGCACACTTCTTTCCCTTTACATATTTCTTATGCACACTTCTTTCCCTTTACATATTTCTTATGCACACTTTTTTCCCTTTACATATTTCTTATGCACACTTCTTTCCCTTTACATATTTCTTATGCACACTTCTTTCCCTTTACATATTTCTTATGCACACTTCTTTCCCTTTACATATTTATTATGCACACTTCTTTCCCTTTACATATTTATGATGCACACTTCTTTCCCTTTACATATTTATTATGCACACTTCTTTCCCTTTACATATTTCTTATGCACACTTCTTTCCCTTTACATATTTCTTATGCACACTTCTTTCCCTTTACATATTTCTTATGCACACTTCTTTCCCTTTACATATTTCTTATGCACACTTCTTTCCCTTTACATATTTCTTATGCACACTTCTTTCCCTTTACATATTTCTTATGCACACTTCTTTCCCTTTACATATTTCTTATGCACACTTCTTTCCCTTTACATATTTCTTATGCACACTTCTTTCCCTTTACATATTTCTTATGTACACTTTTTTCCCTTTACATATTTCTTATGCACACTTCTTTCCCTTTACATATTTATTATGCACACTTCTTTCCCTTTACATATTTATTATGCACACTTCTTTCCCTTTACATATTTATTATGCACACTTCTTTCCCTTTACATATTTATGATGCACACTTCTTTCCATTTACATATTTCTTATGCACACTTCTTTCCCTTTACATATTTCTTATGCACACTTCTTCCCTTTACATATTTCTTATGCACACTTCTTTCCCTTTACATATTTAACTCGAGGGCTTGTTCCCACATCATGTGTTTATTTCTTATGCACACTTCTTTCCCTTTACATATTTCTTATGCACACTTCTTTCCCTTTACATATTTCTTATGCACACTTCTTTCCCTTTACATATTTCTTATGCACACTTCTTTCCCTTTACATATTTCTTATGCACACTTCTTTCCCTTTACATATTTCTTATGCACACTTCTTTCCCTTTACATATTTCTTATGCACACTTCTTTCCCTTTACATATTTCTTATGCACACTTCTTTCCCTTTACATATTTCTTATGCACACTTCTTTCCCTTTACATATTTCTTATGCACACTTCTTTCCCTTTACATATTTCTTATGCACACTTCTTTCCCTTTACATATTTCTTATGCACACTTCTTTCCCTTTACATATTTCTTATGCACACTTCTTTCCCTTTACATATTTCTTATGCACACTTTTTTCCCTTTACATATTTCTTATGCACACTTCTTTCCCTTTACATATTTCTTATGCACACTTCTGTCCCTTTACATATTTCTTATGCACACTTCTGTCCCTTTACATATTTCTTATGCACACTTCTTTCCCTTTACATATTTCTTATGCACACTTCTTTCCCTTTACATATTTCTTATGCACACTTCTTTCCCTTTACATATTTCTTATGCACACTTCTTTCCCTTTACATATTTCTTATGCACACTTCTTTCCCTTTACATATTTCTTATGCACACTTCTTTCCCTTTACATATTTCTTATGCACACTTCTTTCCCTTTACATATTTCTTATGCACACTTCTTTCCCTTTACATATTTCTTATGCACACTTCTTTCCCTTTACATATTTCTTATGCACACTTCTTTCCCTTTACATATTTCTTATGCACACTTCTTTCCCTTTACATATTTCTTATGCACACTTCTTTCCCTTTACATATTTCTTATGCACACTTCTTTCCCTTTACATATTTCTTATGCACACTTCTTTCCCTTTACATATTTCTTATGCACACTTCTTTCCCTTTACATATTTCTTATGCACACTTCTTTCCCTTTACATATTTCTTATGCACACTTCTTTCCCTTTACATATTTCTTATGCACACTTTTTTCCCTTTACATATTTCTTATGCACACTTCTTTCCCTTTACATATTTCTTATGCACACTTCTTTCCCTTTACATATTTCTTATGCACACTTCTTTCCCTTTACATATTTATTATGCACACTTCTTTCCCTTTACATATTTATGATGCACACTTCTTTCCCTTTACATATTTATTATGCACACTTCTTTCCCTTTACATATTTCTTATGCACACTTCTTTCCCTTTACATATTTCTTATGCACACTTCTTTCCCTTTACATATTTCTTATGCACACTTCTTTCCCTTTACATATTTCTTATGCACACTTCTTTCCCTTTACATATTTCTTATGCACACTTCTTTCCCTTTACATATTTCTTATGCACACTTCTTTCCCTTTACATATTTCTTATGCACACTTCTTTCCCTTTACATATTTCTTATGCACACTTCTTTCCCTTTACATATTTCTTATGTACACTTTTTTCCCTTTACATATTTCTTATGCACACTTCTTTCCCTTTACATATTTATTATGCACACTTCTTTCCCTTTACATATTTATTATGCACACTTCTTTCCCTTTACATATTTATTATGCACACTTCTTTCCCTTTACATATTTATGATGCACACTTCTTTCCATTTACATATTTCTTATGCACACTTCTTTCCCTTTACATATTTCTTATGCACACTTCTTCCCTTTACATATTTCTTATGCACACTTCTTTCCCTTTACATATTTAACTCGAGGGCTTGTTCCCACATCATGTGTTTATTTCTTATGCACACTTCTTTCCCTTTACATATTTCTTATGCACACTTCTTTCCCTTTACATATTTCTTATGCACACTTCTTTCCCTTTACATATTTCTTATGCACACTTCTTTCCCTTTACATATTTCTTATGCACACTTCTTTCCCTTTACATATTTCTTATGCACACTTCTTTCCCTTTACATATTTCTTATGCACACTTCTTTCCCTTTACATATTTCTTATGCACACTTCTTTCCCTTTACATATTTCTTATGCACACTTCTTTCCCTTTACATATTTCTTATGCACACTTCTTTCCCTTTACATATTTCTTATGCACACTTCTTTCCCTTTACATATTTCTTATGCACACTTCTTTCCCTTTACATATTTCTTATGCACACTTCTTTCCCTTTACATATTTCTTATGCACACTTTTTTCCCTTTACATATTTCTTATGCACACTTCTTTCCCTTTACATATTTCTTATGCACACTTCTGTCCCTTTACATATTTCTTATGCACACTTCTTTCCCTTTACATATTTCTTATGCACACTTCTTTCCCTTTACATATTTCTTATGCACACTTCTTTCCCTTTACATATTTCTTATGCACACTTCTTTCCCTTTACATATTTCTTATGCACACTTCTTTCCCTTTACATATTTCTTATGCACACTTCTTTCCCTTTACATATTTCTTATGCACACTTCTTTCCCTTTACATATTTCTTATGCACACTTCTTTCCCTTTACATATTTCTTATGCACACTTTGTTCCCTTTACATATTTCTTATGCACACTTTGTTCCCTTTACATATTTCTTATGCACACTTCTTTCCCTTTACATATTTCTTATGCACACTTCTTTCCCTTTACATATTTATTATGCACACTTCTTTCCCTTTACATATTTCTTATGCACACTTCTTTCCCTTTACATATTTCTTATGCACACTTCTTTCCCTTTACATATTTCTTATGCACACTTCTTTCCCTTTACATATTTCTTATGCACACTTCTTTCCCTTTACATATTTCTTATGCACACTTCTTTCCCTTTACATATTTCTTATGCACACTTCTTTCCCTTTACATATTTCTTATGCACACTTCTTTCCCTTTACATATTTCTTATGCACACTTCTTTCCCTTTACATATTTCTTATGCACACTTCTTTCCCTTTACATATTTCTTATGCAGACTTTTTTCCCTTTACATATTTCTTATGCACACTTCTTTCCCTTTACATATTTCCTATGCACACTTCTTTCCCTTTACATATTTCCTATGCACACTTCTTTCCCTTTACATATTTCTTATGCACACTTCTTTCCCTTTAGATATTTCTTATGCACACTTCTTTCCCTTTACATATTTCTTATGCACACTTCTTTCCCTTTACATATTTCTTATGCACACTTCTTTCCCTTTACATATTTCTTATGCACACTTCTTTCCCTTTACATATTTCTTATGCACACTTCTTTCCCTTTACATATTTCTTATGCACACTTCTTTCCCTTTACATATTTCTTATGCACACTTTGTTCCCTTTACATATTTCTTATGCACACTTTGTTCCCTTTACATATTTCTTATGCACACTTCTTTCCCTTTACATATTTCTTATGCACACTTCTTTCCCTTTACATATTTATTATGCACACTTCTTTCCCTTTACATATTTATTATGCACACTTCTTTCCCTTTACATATTTATTATGCACACTTCTTTCCCTTTACATATTTCTTATGCACACTTCTTTCCCTTTACATATTTCTTATGCACACTTCTTTCCCTTTACATATTTCTTATGCACACTTCTTTCCCTTTACATATTTCTTATGCACACTTCTTTCCCTTTACATATTTCTTATGCACACTTCTTTCCCTTTACATATTTCTTATGCACACTTCTTTCCCTTTACATATTTCTTATGCAGACTTCTTTCCCTTTACATATTTCTTATGCACACTTCTTTCCCTTTACATATTTCCTATGCACACTTCTTTCCCTTTACATATTTCCTATGCACACTTCTTTCCCTTTACATATTTCTTATGCACACTTCTTTCCCTTTAGATATTTCTTATGCACACTTCTTTCCCTTTACATATTTCTTATGCACACTTCTTTCCCTTTACATATTTCTTATGCACACTTCTTTCCCTTTACATATTTCTTATGCACACTTCTTTCCCTTTACATATTTCTTATGCACACTTCTTTCCCTTTACATATTTCTTATGCACACTCCTTTCCCTTTACATATTTCTTATGCACACTTCTTTCCCTTTACATATTTCTTATGCACACTTCTTTCCCTTTACATATTTCTTATGCACACTTCTTTCCCTTTACATATTTCTTATGCACACTTCTTTCCCTTTACATATTTCTTATGCACACTTCTTTCCCTTTAGATATTTCTTATGCACACTTCTTTCCCTTTACATATTTCTTATGCACACTTCTTTCCCTTTACATATTTCTTATGCACACTTCTTTCCCTTTACATATTTCTTATGCACACTTCTTTCCCTTTACATATTTCTTATGCACACTTCTTTCCCTTTACATATTTTTTTTATATGCACACTTCTTTCCCTTTACATATTTCTTATGCACACTTCTTTCCCTTTACATATTTCTTATGCACACTTCTTTCCCTTTACATATTTCTTATGCACACTTCTTTCCCTTTACATATTTCCTATGCACACTTCTTTCCCTTTACATATTTCCTATGCACACTTCTTTCCCTTTACATATTTCCTATGCACACTTCTTTCCCTTTACATATTTCTTATGCACACTTCTTTCCCTTTAGATATTTCTTATGCACACTTCTTTCCCTTTACATATTTCTTATGCACACTTCTTTCCCTTTACATATTTCTTATGCACACTTCTTTCCCTTTACATATTTCTTATGCACACTTCTTTCCCTTTACATATTTCTTATGCACACTTCTTTCCCTTTACATATTTCTTATGCACACTCCTTTCCCTTTACATATTTCTTATGCACACTTCTTTCCCTTTACATATTTCTTATGCACACTTCTTTCCCTTTACATATTTCTTATGCACACTTCTTTCCCTTTACATATTTCTTATGCACACTTCTTTCCCTTTACATATTTCTTATGCACACTTCTTTCCCTTTACATATTTCTTATGCACACTTCTTTCCCTTTACATATTTCTTATGCACACTTCTTTCCCTTTACATATTTCTTATGCACACTTCTTTCCCTTTACATATTTCTTATGCACACTTCTTTCCCTTTACATATTTCTTATGCACACTTCTTTCCCTTTACATATTTTTTTTATATGCACACTTCTTTCCCTTTACATATTTCTTATGCACACTTCTTTCCCTTTACATATTTCTTATGCACACTTCTTTCCCTTTACATATTTCTTATGCACACTTCTTTCCCTTTACATATTTCCTATGCACACTTCTTTCCCTTTACATATTTCCTATGCACACTTCTTTCCCTTTACATATTTCTTATGCACACTTCTTTCCCTTTAGATATTTCTTATGCACACTTCTTTCCCTTTACATATTTCTTATGCACACTTCTTTCCCTTTACATATTTCTTATGCACACTTCTTTCCCTTTACATATTTCTTATGCACACTTCTTTCCCTTTACATATTTCTTATGCACACTTCTTTCCCTTTACATATTTCTTATGCACACTCCTTTCCCTTTACATATTTCTTATGCACACTTCTTTCCCTTTACATATTTCTTATGCACACTTCTTTCCCTTTACATATTTCTTATGCACACTTCTTTCCCTTTACATATTTCTTATGCACACTTCTTTCCCTTTACATATTTCTTATGCACACTTCTTTCTCTTTACATATTTCTTATGCACACTTCTTTCCCTTTACATATTTCTTATGCACACTTCTTTCCCTTTACATATTTCTTATGCACACTTCTTTCCCTTTACATATTTCTTATGCACACTTCTTTCCCTTTACATATTTCTTATGCACACTTCTTTCCCTTTACATATTTCTTATGCACACTTCTTTCCCTTTACATATTTCTTATGCACACTTCTTTCCCTTTACATATTTCTTATGCACACTTCTTTCCCTTTACATATTTCTTATGCACACTTCTTTCCCTTTACATATTTCTTATGCACACTTCTTTCCTTTTACATATTTCTTATGCACACTTCTTTCCCTTTACATATTTCTTATGCACACTTCTTTCCCTTTACATATTTCTTATGCACACTTCTTTCCCTTTACATATTTCTTATGCACACTTCTTTCCCTTTACATATTTCTTATGCACACTTCTTTCCCTTTACATATTTCTTATGCACACTTCTTTCCCTTTACATATTTATTATGCACACTTCTTTCCCTTTACATATTTCTTATGCACACTTCTTTCCCTTTACATATTTCTTATGCACACTTCTTTCCCTTTACATATTTCTTATGCACACTTCTTTCCCTTTACATATTTCTTATGCACACTTCTTTCCCTTTACATATTTCTTATGCACACTTCTTTCCCTTTACATATTTCTTATGCACACTTCTTTCCCTTTACATATTTCTTATGCACACTTCTTTCCCTTTACATATTTCTTATGCACACTTCTTTCCCTTTACATATTTCTTATGCACACTTCTTTCCCTTTACATATTTCTTATGCACACTTCTTTCCCTTTACATATTTCTTATGCACACTTCTTTCCCTTTACATATTTCTTATGCACACTTCTTTCCCTTTACATATTTCTTATGCACACTTCTTTCCCTTTACATATTTCTTATGCACACTTCTTTCCTTTTACATATTTCTTATGCACACTTCTTTCCCTTTACATATTTCTTATGCACACTTCTTTCCCTTTACATATTTCTCATGCACACTTCTTTCCCTTTACATATTTCTTATGCACACTTCTTTCCCTTTACATATTTCTTATGCACACTTCTTTCCCTTTACATATTTCTTATGCAAACTTCTTTCCCTTTACATATTTCTTATGCACACTTCTTTCCCTTTACATATTTCTTATGCACACTTCTTTCCCTTTACATATTTCTTATGCACACTTCTTTCCCTTTACATATTTCTTATGCACACTTCTTTCCCTTTACATATTTCTTATGCACACTTCTTTCCCTTTACATATTTCTTATGCACACTTCTTTCCCTTTACATATTTCTTATGCACACTTCTTTCCCTTTACATATTTCTTATGCACACTTCTTTCCCTTTACATATTTCTTATGCACACTTCTTTCCCTTTACATATTTCTTATGCACACTTCTTTCCCTTTACATATTTCTTATGCACACTTCTTTCCCTTTACATATTTCTTATGCACACTTCTTTCCCTTTACATATTTCTTATGCACACTTCTTTCCCTTTACATATTTCTTATGCACACTTCTTTCCCTTTACATATTTCTTATGCACACTTCTTTCCCTTTACATATTTCTTATGCACACTTCTTTCCCTTTACATATTTCTTATGCACACTTTTTTCCCTTTACATATTTCTTATGCACACTTCTTTCCCTTTACATATTTCTTATGCACACTTCTTTCCCTTTACATATTTCTTATGCACACTTCTTTCCCTTTACATATTTATTATGCACACTTCTTTCCCTTTACATATTTATGATGCACACTTCTTTCCCTTTACATATTTATTATGCACACTTCTTTCCCTTTACATATTTCTGATGCACACTTCTTTCCCTTTACATATTTCTTATGCACACTTCTTTCCCTTTACATATTTCTTATGCACACTTCTTTCCCTTTACATATTTCTTATGCACACTTCTTTCCCTTTACATATTTCTTATGCACACTTCTTTCCCTTTACATATTTCTTATGCACACTTCTTTCCCTTTACATATTTCTTATGCACACTTCTTTCCCTTTACATATTTCTTATGCACACTTCTTTCCCTTTACATATTTCTTATGTACACTTTTTTCCCTTTACATATTTCTTATGCACACTTCTTTCCCTTTACATATTTATTATGCACACTTCTTTCCCTTTACATATTTATTATGCACACTTCTTTCCCTTTACATATTTATTATGCACACTTCTTTCCCTTTACATATTTATTATGCACACTTCTTTCCATTTACATATTTATTATGCACACTTCTTTCCCTTTACATATTTATTATGCACACTTCTTTCCCTTTACATATTTCTTATGCACACTTCTTCCCTTTACATATTTCTTATGCACACTTCTTTCCCTTTACATATTTAACTCGAGGGCTTGTTCCCACATCATGTGTTTATTTCTTATGCACACTTCTTTCCCTTTACATATTTCTTATGCACACTTCTTTCCCTTTACATATTTCTTATGCACACTTCTTTCCCTTTACATATTTCTTATGCACACTTCTTTCCCTTTACATATTTCTTATGCACACTTCTTTCCCTTTACATATTTCTTATGCACACTTCTTTCCCTTTACATATTTCTTATGCACACTTCTTTCCCTTTACATATTTCTTATGCACACTTCTTTCCCTTTACATATTTCTTATGCACACTTCTTTCCCTTTACATATTTCTTATGCACACTTCTTTCCCTTTACATATTTCTTATGCACACTTCTTTCCCTTTACATATTTCTTATGCACACTTCTTTCCCTTTACATATTTATTATGCACACTTCTTTCCCTTTACATATTTATGATGCACACTTCTTTCCCTTTACATATTTATTATGCACACTTCTTTCCCTTTACATATTTCTTATGCACACTTCTTTCCCTTTACATATTTCTTATGCACACTTCTTTCCCTTTACATATTTCTTATGCACACTTCTTTCCCTTTACATATTTCTTATGCACACTTCTTTCCCTTTACATATTTCTTATGCACACTTCTTTCCCTTTACATATTTCTTATGCACACTTCTTTCCCTTTACATATTTCTTATGCACACTTCTTTCCCTTTACATATTTCTTATGCACACTTCTTTCCCTTTACATATTTCTTATGTACACTTTTTTCCCTTTACATATTTCTTATGCACACTTCTTTCCCTTTACATATTTATTATGCACACTTCTTTCCCTTTACATATTTATTATGCACACTTCTTTCCCTTTACATATTTATTATGCACACTTCTTTCCCTTTACATATTTATGATGCACACTTCTTTCCATTTACATATTTATTATGCACACTTCTTTCCCTTTACATATTTCTTATGCACACTTCTTCCCTTTACATATTTCTTATGCACACTTCTTTCCCTTTACATATTTAACTCGAGGGCTTGTTCCCACATCATGTGTTTATTTCTTATGCACACTTCTTTCCCTTTACATATTTCTTATGCACACTTCTTTCCCTTTACATATTTCTTATGCACACTTCTTTCCCTTTACATATTTCTTATGCACACTTATTTCCCTTTACATATTTCTTATGCACACTTCTTTCCCTTTACATATTTCTTATGCACACTTTTTTCCCTTTACATATTTCTTATGCACACTTCTTTCCCTTTACATATTTCTTATGCACACTTCTTTCCCTTTACATATTTCTTATGCACACTTCTTTCCCTTTACATATTTCTTATACACACTTCTTTCCCTTTACATATTTCTTATGCACACTTCTTTCCCTTTACATATTTCTTATGCACACTTCTTTCCCTTTACATATTTCTTATGCACACTTCTTTCCCTTTACATATTTATTATGCACACTTCTTTCCCTTTACATATTTATTATGCACACTTCTTTCCCTTTACATATTTATTATGCACACTTCTTTCCCTTTACATATTTCGTATGCACACTTCTTTCCCTTTACATATTTCTTATGCACACTTCTTTCCCTTTACATATTTCTTATGCACACTTCTTTCCCTTTACATATTTCTTATGCACACTTCTTTCCCTTTACATATTTCTTATGCACACTTCTTTCCCTTTACATATTTCTTATGCACACTTCTTTCCCTTTACATATTTCTTATGCACACTTCTTTCCCTTTACATATTTCTTATGCACACTTCTTTCCCTTTACATATTTCTTATGCACACTTCTTTCCCTTTACATATTTCTTATGCACACTTCTTTCCCTTTACATATTTCTTATGCACACTTCTTTCCCTTTACATATTTCTTATGCACACTTCTTTCCCTTTACATATTTCTTATGCACACTTCTTTCCTTTTACATATTTCTTATGCACACTTCTTTCCCTTTACATATTTCTTATGCACACTTCTTTCCCTTTACATATTTCTTATGCACACTTCTTTCCCTTTACATATTTCTTATGCACACTTCTTTCCCTTTACATATTTCTTATGCACACTTCTTTCCCTTTACATATTTCTTATGCACACTTCTTTCCCTTTACATATTTATTATGCACACTTCTTTCCCTTTACATATTTCTTATGCACACTTCTTTCCCTTTACATATTTCTTATGCACACTTCTTTCCCTTTACATATTTCTTATGCACACTTCTTTCCCTTTACATATTTCTTATGCACACTTCTTTCCCTTTACATATTTCTTATGCACACTTCTTTCCCTTTACATATTTCTTATGCACACTTCTTTCCCTTTACATATTTCTTATGCACACTTCTTTCCCTTTACATATTTCTTATGCACACTTCTTTCCCTTTACATATTTCTTATGCACACTTCTTTCCCTTTACATATTTCTTATGCACACTTCTTTCCCTTTACATATTTCTTATGCACACTTCTTTCCCTTTACATATTTCTTATGCACACTTCTTTCCCTTTACATATTTCTTATGCACACTTCTTTCCCTTTACATATTTCTTATGCACACTTCTTTCCCTTTACATATTTAACTCGAGGGCTTGTTCCCACATCATGTATTTATTTCTTATGCACACTTCTTTCCCTTTACATATTTCTTATGCACACTTCTTTCCCTTTACATATTTATTATGCACACTTCTTTCCCTTTACATATTTATTATGCACACTTCTTTCCCTTTACATATTTCTTATGCACACTTCTTTCCCTTTACATATTTCTTATGCACACTTGTTTCCCTTTACATATTTCTTATGCACACTTCTTTCCCTTTACATATTTCTTATGCACACTTCTTTCCCTTTACATATTTCTTATGCACACTTCTTTCCCTTTACATATTTCTTATGCACACTTCTTTCCCTTTACATATTTCTTATGCACACTTCTTTCCCTTTACATATTTCTTATGCACACTTCTTTCCCTTTACATATTTCTTATGCACACTTTTTTCCCTTTACATATTTCTTATGCACACTTCTTTCCCTTTACATATTTATTATGCACACTTCTTTCCCTTTACATATTTATTATGCACACTTCTTTCCCTTTACATATTTATTATGCACACTTCTTTCCCTTTACATATTTATGATGCACACTTCTTTCCCTTTACATATTTATTATGCACACTTCTTTCCCTTTACATATTTCTTATGCACACTTCTTTCCCTTTACATATTTCTTATGCACACTTCTTTCCCTTTACATATTTAACTCGAGGGCTTGTTCCCACATCATGTGTTTATTTCTTATGCACACTTCTTTCCCTTTACATATTTCTTATGCACACTTCTTTCCCTTTACATATTTCGTATGCACACTTCTTTCCCTTTACATATTTCTTATGCACACTTCTTTCCCTTTACATATTTCTTATGCACACTTCTTTCCCTTTACATATTTCTTATGCACACTTTTTTCCCTTTACATATTTCTTATGCACACTTCTTTCCCTTTACATATTTCTTATGCACACTTCTTTCCCTTTACATATTTCTTATGCACACTTCTTTCCCTTTACATATTTCTTATACACACTTCTTTCCCTTTACATATTTCTTATGCACACTTCTTTCCCTTTACATATTTCTTATGCACACTTCTTTCCCTTTACATATTTCTTATGCACACTTCTTTCCCTTTACATATTTCTTATGCACACTTCTTTCCCTTTACATATTTCTTATGCACACTTCTTTCCCTTTACATATTTCTTATGCACACTTCTTTCCCTTTACATATTTCTTATGCACACTTCTTTCCCTTTACATATTTCTTATGCACACTTCTTTCCCTTTACATATTTCTTATGCACACTTCTTTCCCTTTACATATTTCTTATGCACACTTCTTTCCCTTTACATATTTCTTATGCACACTTCTTTCCCTTTACATATTTCTTATGCACACTTCTTTCCCTTTACATATTTCTTATGCACACTTCTTTCCCTTTACATATTTCTTATGCACACTTCTTTCCCTTTACATATTTCTTATGCACACTTCTTTCCCTTTACATATTTCTTATGCACACTTCTTTCCCTTTACATATTTCTTATGCACACTTCTTTCCCTTTACATATTTCTTATGCACACTTCTTTCCCTTTACATATTTCTTATGCACACTTCTTTCCCTTTACATATTTCTTATGCACACTTCTTTCCCTTTACATATTTCTTATGCACACTTCTTTCCCTTTACATATTTCTTATGCACACTTCTTTCCCTTTACATATTTCTTATGCACACTTTTTTCCCTTTACATATTTCTTATGCACACTTCTTTCCCTTTACATATTTATTATGCACACTTCTTTCCCTTTACATATTTATTATGCACACTTCTTTCCCTTTACATATTTATTATGCACACTTCTTTCCCTTTACATATTTATGATGCACACTTCTTTCCATTTACATATTTATTATGCACACTTCTTTCCCTTTACATATTTCTTATGCACACTTCTTCCCTTTACATATTTCTTATGCACACTTCTTTCCCTTTACATATTTCTTATGCACACTTCTTTCCCTTTACATATTTCTTATGCACACTTCTTTCCCTTTACATATTTCTTATGCACACTTCTTTCCCTTTACATATTTCTTATGCACACTTCTTTCCCTTTACATATTTCTTATGCACACTTCTTTCCCTTTACATATTTCTTATGCACACTTCTTTCCCTTTACATATTTCTTATGCACACTTCTTTCCCTTTACATATTTCTTATGCACACTTCTTTCCCTTTACATATTTCTTATGCACACTTCTTTCCCTTTACATATTTCTTATGCACACTTCTTTCCCTTTACATATTTCTTATGCACACTTCTTTCCCTTTACATATTTCTTATGCACACTTCTTTCCCTTTACATATTTCTTATGCACACTTCTTTCCCTTTACATATTTCTTATGCACACTTCTTTCCCTTTACATATTTCTTATGCACACTTCTTTCCCTTTACATATTTCTTATGCACACTTCTTTCCCTTTACATATTTCTTATGCACACTTCTTTCCCTTTACATATTTCTTATGCACACTTCTTTCCCTTTACATATTTCTTATGCACACTTCTTTCCCTTTACATATTTCTTATGCACACTTCTTTCCCTTTACATATTTCTTATGCACACTTCTTTCCCTTTACATATTTCTTATGCACACTTCCTTCCCTTTACATATTTCTTATGCACACTTCTTTCCCTTTACATATTTCTTATGCACACTTTTTTCCCTTTACATATTTCTTATGCACACTTCTTTCCCTTTACATATTTATTATGCACACTTCTTTCCCTTTACATATTTATTATGCACACTTCTTTCCCTTTACATATTTATTATGCACACTTCTTTCCCTTTACATATTTATGATGCACACTTCTTTCCATTTACATATTTATTATGCACACTTCTTTCCCTTTACATATTTCTTATGCACACTTCTTCCCTTTACATATTTCTTATGCACACTTCTTTCCCTTTACATATTTAACTCGAGGGCTTGTTCCCACATCATGTGTTTATTTCTTATGCACACTTCTTTCCCTTTACATATTTCTTATGCACACTTCTTTCCCTTTACATATTTCTTATGCACACTTCTTTCCCTTTACATATTTCTTATGCACACTTCTTTCCCTTTACATATTTCTTATGCACACTTCTTTCCCTTTACATATTTCTTATGCACACTTTTTTCCCTTTACATATTTCTTATGCACACTTCTTTCCCTTTACATATTTCTTATGCACACTTCTTTCCCTTTACATATTTCTTATGCACACTTCTTTCCCTTTACATATTTCTTATACACACTTCTTTCCCTTTACATATTTCTTATGCACACTTCTTTCCCTTTACATATTTCTTATGCACACTTCTTTCCCTTTACATATTTCTTATGCACACTTCTTTCCCTTTACATATTTATTATGCACACTTCTTTCCCTTTACATATTTCTTATGCACACTTCTTTCCCTTTACATATTTCTTATGCACACTTCTTTCCCTTTACATATTTCTTATGCACACTTCTTTCCCTTTACATATTTCTTATGCACACTTCTTTCCCTTTACATATTTCTTATGCACACTTCTTTCCCTTTACATATTTCTTATGCACACTTCTTTCCCTTTACATATTTCTTATGCACACTTCTTTCCCTTTACATATTTCTTATGCACACTTCTTTCCCTTTACATATTTCTTATGCACACTTCTTTCCCTTTACATATTTCTTATGCACACTTCTTTCCCTTTACATATTTCTTATGCACACTTCTTTCCCTTTACATATTTCTTATGCACACTTCTTTCCCTTTACATATTTCTTATGCACACTTCTTTCCCTTTACATATTTCTTATGCACACTTCTTTCCCTTTACATATTTCTTATGCACACTTCTTTCCTTTTACA